>VXAK01008485.1:219741-299167 GCA_013399435.1 Arenaria interpres
AAGGCAAGGAAAAGCTGAGGCCTTTGCTTTGTGTTGAGCCATTAGCAGTACACTGAATTTTTATTTCACTTACTCTAAACTGCCACCCAGGCTACTACTGCTTGCTTCTATTAAGATGTGGCAGAATAATTAAGGAGAACTTTGGCCCTTCTGGTATGAGTTATGAAGTTAAAATAACAAAACCACAAGGAGGCATTTCAAAGGCGTCCTTGGCCCATGGATGGTCCTGCTGTAGCAGTTTAATAAGGTTCAAGGAAGATACAGCCTATGTGATCTCAGGAACATGGATCCAATCTCTGGACATGAGAGATGCCAGTGGAGGTTTTACCCAGTGTTTCTGGTGACACCACCACACTGCTGGCTCTGGTTTGTCATGCTCCATGCCTGTTACTGAATAAGATAAGCAGATCTATGCTTGAGGGCTTCCTTCTATTCCCACTTCTGTTTTATAAAACAGGAGAGGAAAAAAAAAAAAAAAAGAAAAGTGGGGTTTATAAGCTTATGGGTTATATATCTATCCCTCGGAGACATACACAAAACCTTAGGCAACAAATATGTGAGTGATATTTGCTGTTACTGTTCAGGACTCCCAACCACAATTCCTAAGTGTCTGTGTTACAAGAACTTGATGAGCTCAGGTCTAACCACGGAGTGGAAAACTAGTAACTGCAGCACTATCTGGCGATCGGCAAACAGAGAGTTGTTTGCTTAAACACTTTTAAGCACAGCACATTGATTTGCACTCGGCCATATTCACGTGTAACTAAAATAGATAAAATCCTGAGTAAAGAAGGTGGAACTCCAGATATTGATCCCCACACTCCCATTGACAAGTGCAAGTTCAGATGTAAATAGAAACAGCCTGAGTTTCACCTCAAGTTAAACCCCGAGGCATGCTGAGAAAATTTGAACTGTGAAGATTTGCCTACAGGCAAAAGAGTTTGCTGAAACATAGCACTCCACTTAGAGATAAGGATGTTTGAATATCTGTAAAACACTCAGTTTAACAGGCCTTGGCCCCCTCTTTCTCTTCTCCACCAAAACCAAACAACACCACCACCACCCCCTCTCCCCGCCCTGCACAAAAAAAAAATGCAACCAACCAAAAAAAAAGAAAAAAAGCGCAAAACCCAACCAAGATGCAACTATCTAGCTCTGTTAGGTCAGCACCTGCATTTGCTGCACCTCTGAAGACAAAAACACCAAAATTAATCTTGAAATGGATACAGCTGCTTCTTTCAAAAATTGCAACCAGAAGAATCCATGCATCACAAGTTACCTATTTTAAAATCAAGCTAGTTTGCATCAACTTGTTTTATGGTAATCAAGTTTAACAACAGAGGTGAATGCTTCACATTAAATTATGATCCTGTGATCTACTCTGAAGTACTTCATTGAACTACCTTTTCTCCCTTTACTGTTTTTTTGATTATATTCACTGCACTGATGATGATGCAAACTGCCCAGCTGTCCTGGAGTTATGCCTTTGACATACATACAGTAACTCTGTGTTAAGAACACAAAAGGAGACATAATGCTCATTCTCAACTCTGGCAACTGTTGAAATCTACAAAATGGATTGATGCACCGTACCCCCATTCATTTTCGGTCAATTTTGTTTGTGACATGATGATAGAATTGCTTCCTATCCTAGATTCTGCATGCAAACTAGTAAATGCAGGAGAAAAATTGCCAAGGAGCACTTGGGGGATTGAAGCTGCATCAGATGGTGTGATATGATCCTGCTGAAAACAAGCTGAAACAAAATTGCCCTAAGCTACAGTACCCAATCATTAAAGCTAAATCTAAGTCAACATTGAATGCTATTAACTTTCATATCTATGTTAGAGAAGAAACATCCCGATGGGGAGATGACACATGGTTTTAGCTGTTATTGCCATCTTATTTCTCAAAACTGGTTGAAAGCTTTAAAGGTTGAACTTCTCATTGGATAATTTCCATGTTTTGCTACCATACTTGGCTTTCTAAAAGTATAACAATGGAGCCTTTCTTAATATCTGTGCTCAATGACTAATTAACATATACTAAAAAAATCACTGAATAGTCTGCATTTAGATTGTATAATAAGTGCAACAAATATGCACATTCACGTGCAGTAATTCATCTCCTTGATTGCTACGGATTTGCCTACATGTCACAGAACCTCTAAAACTCAGGTAGCAGGTTTTGATGTTGGCACTCAACAACCCTGCGGTAACTGCATCCTGAGACGGGGTCAGAAGCCAGCCTCTCCCTCTGAGCGAACATATCCATTGCGTGTAACCACAACAGCTTTGACCTGAGTGAGAGTATCTACACAAATGCAAGGAGGTCCATCTAACCCTCTGTTTATTGCTATCTTATAAAGAATATCATTCCAGTCTATGACTCTTGCTGTCAGAAAGAGGTAGCTAACCAAAAGCACTAATCAAACCATCTATCAGAGGTCCTAAAAGAAGCATCAGACAAAAGCACAATACACAAGAAGTTCTTTAATCCCCTTGCTTTCTCTGTCACTGGACTCTTGGCACATGCACTTTTGGACTTTGAAAAAGGGAAAGAAAATACACATTCTTCTTTCCAAGACATTCAAATTCAAACAACCAATAATATGATAAGTGGCAAGAAGGGGAGAACTGCCGCTAACTGGCATCATGGGCTATAAAGCAATCATTCCTGTGTTAAAAAACTTAAACCAGGTCAAAGCAACATTGTCCCAAATTCATTTAATAACCAAGTTCAAAATTGCTTCTCGATAGTATATTAATTTGTTGATTTAGACAACACATGCAAGACTGTTTTTCAATTCTACCCCTTCTAAAAAAAAGCAAAATAATAATTTTTTTTTTATAGGAACTATAGGCAGGTTATGTGTTGATTTATCGATTCAGACATGTGTGAAGTGTATGATCACCATTTTTTCCCCCAAAAACCATAGCCATTACAGAAATGAAAAGTACTATGAAAAATTTTTACCTGCATTTCTTATGGGAGTTGCAATCGATCAGAGATGGATGATTTTGGACTTATTTTGAATTATACACATTGAATTTTTAATATATGGAAATCTTAATATTTGCTCTCTGTGGAAAAGCTTGGATGATCAGCAATCCAATAGTCATTTCCTTGCCCTGGAACAAAACCTAAGGCATTTGCTTAGTTTTTATTTGTTCTTTATTTAGGCAGACTTGCTGACTTCAGTGGGAGTTTAGCAGAGCAAGAACTGGAAATAAAAATTGAATGAAGACATTAACATCTGTTCACCTGGAAAGAGTATCTGGATTTTTCTTGGCTTACTTGATATACCTGCTGCTGAATAAAACAGGCAATAGCACAGTTATTCACAGAATATTGTAAAATGGATAGTTTAATACAATCCCCTAGAGAGATTAAGGATAGAGGAGATAACTGATTTTTTTCTGAACTATGCATTGAAATTCCATCATCAGACAGCAACAGTCTAGCAGAGCTTCAGCTGTATCAAAGGGGACTACACAAATACTTCTGGCATACTCAAAAACCTCTCTGTTATACTACAGAGACAAACTCAGGTAAACAGAAACAATAAAACAAAACCACATCATGACTGTAACTTAAAGGACCCTTTGTTTTTTGTAATGGACTGAGTGCACTGCTTATGCCCTTATTTCTCCAGTCTTCCTGTAATGCTAAGAATTACAGGGTTTGGCTCTTTATCTCTTGTACCACAGGTTTCTCTTTTGTTTTGGGTTCTCAGGAGAACACTTTGGACTTGTATTTTGCAGGGACATATGGTACAGATGTTCCGTGCATCCTTCTAGGCTAAGTGTCTATTTAGATCAGTTGTCTGTTATGCTATATGAGCAGACTAAATTATTTCTTGTCCTTATTAATCTGTGTTCTTCAGGAAAAAACTTTGGCTTTAAATGTTCCACCCTGTTGGTTTCTACTCTTACATTCCAACTTCTTCTCACTGGAGTCAGTTGTTTCAGGAAAAGAACAATAAAAGTAAAGTATAAAATGTAACTTGGATGTCCTTTACGATGCACTTTTCCAAAAATGATCGAAATAACGCTTCATGAATTCAAACACCCCACCACCACCCCCCAACCCCCCCAATATAAAACAGAAGATATCGCAATGACAGCTCCCTGCAACGTCTCAGTTATATCCTTGTACTATTTCCTGATAATCACCAACTCTGCCCATGCAAACTGAGTACAGACAGCGAGTTGGTTTTTTAGGTCTAAGTGAGCTAACTACTGAATTTTGGAACAGAAATTCAGCACAAAACAGGGATATTTTACTACCTCCAAGAGTTCAAGTACAAGACCAATTTCTTCATAGGAAGGTCTGAGATATTTCTGTATCTGCTTTTGCTTCTTTAATGGACCAGTTATTTCCATTGTATCAAAAGCACCAAGCACCTATGCAACAGAGCAATGGCCTTCTTTGCAACACAGAACTTCTCTACATTTCTTTTCTCCCCATTCCTATTTTGCTTTCTTATGCATGAATGTGTCTTCAGCCATAAGAAAAAAACCACCATAAAGGAAAGCTTACTGGCTAATTTCAGTCAATTTCTTTGTAAAGTATTTATATTTTACATCATGCTCCTTCCCCTGATTCTCTCCAGCAAGCCGCAGATGACCAACTACTCATTTTCCCAACCATTAATTCTAGATCAAGCCTTAAATCTCTTTGAGAGATCACCAAGCCCTTGAAATTTCAAAGTTTGACAGCCTGAGCTTCCCATGTCAAACGGTTATGAGCACACTTCTGTGTCTCCACAGATTTTACAGCACCACTGCTGTGCATTCTTAATCTGAAATTGCTTTCTGCCTGAGGCTGGAATTCAAGCCTCTCTTCCAAACAGATGCAGAGCCTGGTAGTGATCTAACTTACATTAAATGCCATCGAAGTTATATTATGTTTGTATGTCTCTGGAAATTAGCTGATAGCTAAGAAAAAGTAGTACACTTGGTCTATCCTGTTTAGCCAGAAAATTGGCCAATAAACAGGGATAAAAACCAGCAGAATATCTCAGTTGCTAATTGCTTGGGCTGTTAACAGACTCCAGTCTTGTATGACAATAATCACCCAATACTCTCTCAAACTATGAACTATCCAAACAAAAAAGATAATCGCCATGGATCTAGGAGAATATTTTATGCGTTTCAGAGTGAGTTGAAAGGACTGAATATCAGTGAAGACACTAATGAATCTGAATTAAATTAAATGGGAGGGCATTTGTGGATGTAGGGAGAGAACTGTAGGACAACAGTGAAAATGTTCGATGTGCAGAAGTTCCCGCAAATATGCCTAGCTATCTCTTTAAATTCCACTTTAATTGTTTGCCAGTGTGAACTAGCCACTGTGTCACACTCAGAACTGCAACAACAGTCCATCACATTCCCAGGTCTAGTTTTGCACACTCTAGCCCCAATGGTAATCTTCACTACTAGTCTTGTTTCACTTTCTTCAGCTCTTTTCTTTTGAAGTTATAAAATCCAATTGCAATACTCATTGAATCGCTTGCGTACTTGGAGGGCTAGTGCCCCATCTTTTTGTGATGTGTTCTTCCACATCTCTGTACCCTTGCTAAAGTCTAAAATTGAGAATCCATGTGATACCCGAGTTCTAAACCTTTATCAGCACTTCCTTCCTGCAAATCCTTGCCCTTTTGGCAGTATACATAAAAACATGAAAAATGCAAAGCAAGATTGGAATAGGAAGCTAAACTCAGAGTACAGGAGGAGAGGACAGTAACTGGAATTTTATACTGTATGGGTTCCCTAGTGTTTCATTCACCTGGAGTATACCTCTGGGATTCAGGGATATGCAAGAGAATTTACTGTTTATCTTAACGACCCCAGAAAATTTTAACTTCCCAGCACCTATTCAAGGTGCTGCAGATTACTATCTGTCTTATATATATATCTTATATATATACACACATATATATACACATATATAATATGACAATTATAATTGTCTAGATTACAACAACATTCTAACAAGTATTCATATGTTTATGCAGTCATTTACTTCAAGTTTTCAAACTATATAGCTAAATAATATTGTATATAAGAAGTATTATTATTAAAAATTGAATGCATTTTATTTGTTTGATTTTTGCCAGAAAAGCAGTTGTGATACATTACCATTCCTGGCACTGTTACAGGAATTGCAAATGGAAAGTATGCCGTATAGAGTTATTTGCTTTCTGCATTAGGCAGAGACATTTTTGATGCCAAATGACTTTTGACATTTAATTTGAAACCCAAGATACCTTAAAAGTTAACTGTCCAGGAGTAATAATGATAGAGCTAATGATAGAGCACAAGACCATTACATTTCTAGGAATAGATTTTTCTGGTTGCTTTAAGTAAATGAAAATACATCTTATAATCAATACCTCATACTTAGAAACTGTCTTTTCTTCAGCAAACTATTTGGTCTGTTCAAGGACTGACTTTGGGTTGAGCCCTCTGTGCATTCTGTTTTGGTTTGGGGTTTTGTTTTGTCTAGTGGAGAGCTAGCTAAAACATTAAGACATCTAGATACAGGTTCCAGTTACCTTAGTATTATTTTTAGCAGTGGACAAGGTTTTCTAAATAAAACTTTTTACAAAGTATCTTTAAAGCTAAAACAATTTGTGAACTTGTGCAGAGTCTGACTCATTTCAGAGAAAACTAATAAGAAAAATATCATGCTCAAGTTCTATTTCATACCTTAGTCCGCTGGGCTGTGGATACATAGTCCAAAATTTTTGTTGCTTTCATTGAAAGTTATTAAGTGTCAAACATCTGAAGTTATTTAATTCCTCTAAATGCAGATATCCCATACGCATTTTTATTTTATCTTGGCTTGAACTCTATAATATTTGTAGTACCTTAAATAAACAATTGGCAAAAAATAAACAAGAGTCGAAGCAGGACCACAGACTAATTCAGACAGAACTTGCCAGTCAAGACTGTAAGACTTACTGATGTGATGAAGCACTTGACAGCTACTTTCAAAGCAAGGTACTGCTTGAGGTATTAAGAGCAGCAAAAACCAGTGCCGATTATTTGAAGGCAGCAGTAATATGTGTAGAGAGATATGACGTTATGTATGCACACCACTGTAGCAGCTCTTAAAGAATTAATGTTACTTAAGTGTTGAAACTTCCTTAATGACACATTAGGCAACAAATTAGCGTCTCACAAGAAAAAAGTGTCATCCTCTGAGCTACATTAGTACTGAGATCATTTGTGTGCACAAGAAAAAGTTTCTTTGCCCAGGAGAGGCCAAATTAAGAAGCTGAGCACTTAGAATAAAAGAGGGATGTAAATTAACTATATAACATTTACATGTGAGGCTCATAATCAGTAAGGACAATGCTTACTGTTTTAAAACAAATTTTAATAGCCATCCCCTTTGCCTATTTCTTCCATCAGTGTTTACTGAGGCCACAAAACAGATTAGATGAATTTTGTGTTTTAGCAGCATAAACACAATCAATTACAAGATGATATCTGCTTGCTGTATCTTACAAATGAGCAGTTCTCATCGACACTTATAATGCATAGTTATTTAACATGGAATTTGTTCCTCAAGCAAATTACCCAGCTTAGAATTTCACTGGGGCTGTGCAAGCACGTCAATACAACAACTTGCATAGGTTTGGAAATACAATCTTGGGTTATCTCTTATGCGAACAATAATCCATTTCTGACCCAGTCTGTGTTTCTCTCTCAGTTAACAGTTATGGCTTTAATTAGCCATTGCTTTTTCAGAGTTTTAGTTTGTTTTCTGGTTTGCTCTTTATAAATCAGGGATGGCATATAGTCTAACTAACCAAGCCACCGAAGCATAGGCAATAGGAAGGAATTATATGTGTTTATTTTAACCTCTTTAGAGACCAGGATTATTTGGATTAAAAGGAGCAGCCATTCAAATACAGTCTTTTCCTCACCCATCCGACTAGATATCCTACAGCATTAAAAAGAAAGCCAAAACGACTGTCTACTAACAAAGAATGTGTTTCAATTGCATAAAATCCTTTCCCATGTGGGACACAAATAATTTTATCAGTTTAGGGCAAGATTTAAAGTGTGAATAAAAAATTGACACATGTCAAACAGGTCAAATTTTAAATATACTTCATCTATCCAATAAAAATTCTCCCTGCCAATTAAATTCTGAGTAAGACAAATGAAAGATGATGAAAAAAAGTCAGCTAAAATGAGATACATCAAAATTGCAGTAAAATAATTTAAAAGCTATCTGTAAAAATGATGTATCTGTATGTTCAAGTAATCACGATTTAAAATCATAGTTATTTTTAAAAGTGCTTTCCTTCTTATTAATGAGTAGCTAACTTAGTTTAAAGTCTTAAGTCCAGGAGAAACTAAAGCAATATAAACTGCTCCTAAATGGGCACATTACAATTACCTTCCCACTTCCAAGCCGACTAACTAGAGTTAATAGAAAGAGACGGCTGGCTTTATAAACATTTTCATCCTACAAGTAAAAGTAATTCAGCTAATATATTTATTCTAAAAGTGGGTATGTTACCCTAGTAACTCCCATTGACTATAGCACTTGACTCTCCCACTTTCTCCTGTTCACCCTTGGGTGCAGCTTCCCAGCTGGAGGAGGACATTCATCCAACTCCTACATTTTGGTCAACCTAATCTAAAACAGTCTGGGTGGAGAAATCGCAGTCATTTGAACTGGCAGCGAATGTGGAAGAAGGTAGAAACTCAGTAGTTCCCCATAAACATCTTGAAGATTTTTTCACAGATACATGCCCATTTTAAGTATAAAATCAAAACATCTAAGAAAAGGGTGTTTGGTTTCTTGACAAGTCCATATTTTTCACTGGAAGGATTTTTTCAGCTAAACAAATAGCTAAAACTGTATTTGCCTTTGAAAACCAGTTCTGATGAACATTTATTATTACTGTTAGTATTTGTACCATTTCTGTCCTTTGTACAATTACCAGCATAAAAGCAAGCTCAGGGTTACATCCATGCCTTCGCCTCCTAAGTATTTCTTAACTAGAACTTTCAGGGCCTAACTCCAAAATCTAGATCCAAAAAAATTGTGTAATATGAAATTAGAAAGGATGCATCCAGCTAAGATTTCACTGATTATGACAGTTCTTTGTCATAACTCCTGAATTAACAAAAGAAAATGGAAAGACATAGAATAGCCCAAGTTGGAAGAGATCCACAAGAACTAAAAAAATATTATAATCTTCTTTTTCACAGTGCCATATTCTTAAGTGATATTTAAGCACTTTTATTGCTGTACCCTTCCAAAGATGAGTAAAATACAAGTTGCATACACAGCTGGTGAAAAATACTGTTTCACTCAAACACACTTCAGCTTTTTGTATTTAAGAACTCTAAAGTCAAAGTCTGGAGGTTTCTAGAGATTTATGTGGCTTTCTCTGGGGTTCAACTGAGTGTATATATATATATATTTATGTATTACCATAGTTAAAAGCAGAAGATAACTATTCAGTACCTTGCTTTCATACTAAACAATTTTATTTTTAACTGTATTGTCCAAAATAATGATCAGGCTAGATTTAACTGTAGCAAAACGTGGTTTAAACTGAAGAAAGGGAACAGTTTTAGGCACAAATTTGAAGGGGAGAAACCCAAGTCTAGTAATATGGCTCACTTGAAATGGAGTTTCATGTTATGCACGGAATAAACTCTGGCGAAGCAGTTTTGTGTCTGACTCGTTCAGCTTTTCATACTACAATTTCCCAGTTCCTACTCTCTGAAAAATCCCATTTCTCATAATACCAATGGCAATTTCAAAATCAAAGTAAACACTAGGACGGCAACTACGACACTGGTTTTCAGGATCAAATTATCTGTTTCTGTAGCTTTTTAAATTTCCAATTATTCTTAGCTGATTTCTTATATATGAAATACCACGTTTCTGAATTAAAACTGATGAAAGGCTGAGCAGCATAGGTTTGTTTCCTGCCCAATGCATTTATACCTGGTTCAGAAATACTCAGGTATGGGAAGATTTTTAACTAGGGTTTTGAGGGAATAACAGTTAAATGAGCTGAAGAAATTACTTCTTGTGGAGGACAGGGAGTGAGAGGTGCTGCTTCTATGCACATTATGAAGATTGTAGAGAGCATGAATGTAGATAAGGGCAATTCCACTGCTGAAATAAAAGTAGTTTGGGGGTTACTATTTATTTTAGATAAAAATCAAATCAGTGAGAAGTATCAATAGTGCTATCAGAAGCTATCAGAATTAGAAGTGTAGATGTTGAAGTATGCTAACAAATATTAATATATTCAAGCATTAAAAAGATATATATACACACACACATCAGGGTCCCATTCAAATTAATGGCTATAACACCCAGAGTACCTATCCAGCTAGAATGATGTCCTATTGCTGATGTAAGAAAACAAGCATAAAAATTACACAAGACAGCTAAGCAATCGTGCAGAACTGTGCCTTGAGTAAACATCTGTGAAATAAACCCCACACACTATGGAAAACATCAGCACACCCTATGACTATTGAATTTATTGTTGCATAGATGAAAAAAAAATAGTAACAATAAGACAGAGGAAAACTTAGAAATATTATTTTCTTCCTTTTGAGTCCATTTAGAACAACTGCAAATTACAAATGCACTGAGGTAAAATTTTCAGTGGATATAAATATGTCTAGGAACAGTTTTCCCTTTCTAAATTCTTAATGCATTTAGCACTAAACAACTAGGGACCTAATTGTACACTTCTACAAATGTCTGAAATCCTAACAAGGAACTGAAGTATTTGTATCTACTATAGCTGATAAATAGTTCCAACAGTTCACATACTTCTTATATACATGCAGTGAAAGGACAAGAGGCAAGAGCTGCAAGATACAAAATTTCCTTTGAGCACAAGGAAAATAAAAAAAATCTTCAATGGAGTGGTCCAAACACTAGAACAGGTTTCCCAGAAAAGATGAGAACCAAACCTTTGAAATTTTTGAAGCTCAACTGGGCAACCTGATTTGAAGCTTTGAGCAATCTGATCTAATTTTGAAGTTTCCCCATCTTGGGCAAGAGGTTGGGCTAAATAGCTCCTTCCAATAACCACTTTTCTCCAATTCTAACATAAGTCTGGTAGTCATGTAAAAAATGCAACTAGCAGTATACAGCACATTCCAGCAGGCTGTTACCAAGAAGCTCTGAGGAAAGGAGGCACTGACTTTTCAGACATGAGAGAAGAAGAAGAAAAAAAAAAAAAACAACAAACCAACAAAAAAAACCCCAAAACCAAACTCTTTTTCTCCACCTGATCTGACTTAATTTGCCCCTGAGAACTTCACTGCCTGGTGTGAAGTGCGCATCTTTTACTTGACTTTATTTATAGGAACTGCTGCACCAGAACATCATCTTTCACCTTTTTCCTTCCTATGACCCACATAATCCTTACACAGAGAAGCTTCAGAATAAATTTTGCTGAAGAGGAAAGGGAGAACTGCTGGAAAAGAGAGGATGGATATAACAGAGTTAGACGACAACTGTCACAATGTTTGGTTGACACATGCATTTTAAATCACAGCAGTAACATGGCACCCCAGTACCACTGCAGCATTAACCCATCACAACAACTGAATATCTCATGGCATGATTCAGACTACTCTAATTACTTGTTTCTGTTATTTGCTACTTCACAGACCTTTAAGTCATCTGAAAATTTCACCAGTAAGGATTTTACATCAATGTCTGGATCAATGATAAAAATATAAAGTAGCGCTGGCCCCCAGGAGACCATCGCAAAAATGGCATTTCTCATTGATCTCTCCCCATTAGCAACTTCATTTTGATACCTGTCAGTGAGCCAGTTTCTAATCCATCTGCTCTGTAGCCTGTTAATGCTACATAATGCAGTGTTTTTAAATTGAAATGTTATGTGGTACTAAATTAAATGCCTCAGAGAAATCAAAGCATCTAATATTGACACAGCTGTCTTTATCAACAAGACCTCTAACTCTACTGAAAACAAAACAAAAGCAGATTTGACTGAGAAGAGGTTCCATACTGACAAGCCTAATTATATTTTTAGTTTTTAATTCTTACTTAACAGAGTCACAGAGTAGCCATTCATTGGGTTAGCATCTGGCTAATGGTTTACAGTTCCACCTACTCATTCTTTTTAACCAGCAAAACTGTCCTGCCTGTCCCTTACATCTTTTGTCAGCTTTCCAAGGAGCAGAGATTAACACCAGGGCACGACTGGGTTCCTCAATTTCTTACCATCCCACATGATATATTCCTGACATTCACAACATGCTTTGCCAAGCATGCTGTCCTCCTCCTGGGCTTTATGACACATGGTCACAGCTATGTAGAAGGTCATGTTTAATAGGGAAGGGGAGGTTACCCATAGGACTAAACAAAAGCATTTATTTGCTACAACTTCTAAAGCCAGTTCGTATATACTGATTCAAGCTGACTTCTATGCAGTAACCAGTTTCAAAGCAATGGACTCATTTCTCCTCATGACTTGTCATCTGGGCTGCAGTAACAGCTCAAGTATGGAAAACTCTTCCCTGTAATCTCTGAAAGGATCCTTTCACACTCCTAACGTACATGCTTTGGCTCTGCTGCCAAAACCGGTACCAGACTTAATGTGTGGGTCTCTGAGGAGTATTGGGGTTGGGTTTTTCTTCTCTGTTTTGTTCCAAGAGAACTAAGGTGTTCATTCCAACTTTTCTAAAAGACGTCAAAATTTTAAAGTCCTGTACAAATGAAAATTACTATTCTCCTGACACTTCCTAGAATCATTTCCAGCCTCTTTCTCACTTAGTTCCCTGCTAATGTTTTAAAAACATTAAAGCTCTGCTCCCAGCTTGTAAGTTATTTTGAAATTCAAATCCTGTGACTTTTGAAGTCGAATTGTTTCACAGCTGTCAGGAAATACAGGGAGGCAGAGTTATTTTTCCACAAGTCACACAATGGCTTAGTATCTTATCAAGAATAAATATTTATTTATAGATCAGATCATGAACCATTTATTCTCTTTAATAAACTTACAGACATGTAAATAGTCATGTTTAATAGAAAAGATGTTTAACCTGAAGGACTACATAAAAATGGAGTAAGGGCTTCAAAATCGGATCAACAATAAAAATGCTCATATAATGAAGCTTCATAGAGACCAGTGCAATATTCATGCTTAAAACTGCTATTAAAAATATCCTGATGCTTTCTTTGGATCCTTTATGCATTTAAGATACAGAAAAAGAGAAACTCAAGAAGAGTAAGACAGAGTTTAGACATTTATGCAAAAGGAAGAGTTAGATTTCAGTGTTCACTTTGCCTCTGGTACACTTCAGGGAAACTTGTGACATAAATATGCATGTATTTGTGCAAATAGGCATAAACCCCCTGCATCATTTTACACTGCAGCTTTCAATTAAAAACGTGGAGAAGCAAGACAAGCACCTCTTCACCATTCCTTTTTCTGCAACACCACATAGGGGATTTGTTTTTAAAAGTTATTTGATTCTCAAGGAACTGCAATGTCCTAATTTAACTGTGCCATTGGGAGCCATCAAAAACCTAATTTTGTCAGGCAGCTTGGCAGCTTTACACGTTGCCTCTTAGTGGCAAGAAGTTCAGGTCTCCACTGACTGTCTGTGACGGCTCTTAGCACTGCAGCTCCAGACACCTGTTTCCAAGCCCATCATGGCAAGAAACAAGGTCTGTGGTGAAGGCTCTCTCCTAATATAAAAAATGATACTCTGGAGTTTCCAATGAAACTGCTTTATTTAGCACTGGAACCACACTGAGCAGGACAGAACCACGTACAGTCAGGTGGACACTTGCGTTGTACAAAACAAACTGTAGTCAATTAGCCAAAGGAAATTTCCAACAGATGCAAAGTCAGGTGGCACGTGTCCATATATCGCGGCACTGCTCCAGTGTGGCTTTACAGTTTCTTTTCCCCCCCATCAGGAAGTTATGCACCCAACTAGGTTCTGAATCAGCCCTGCCCACCTTGCCCCTTCTTTACTGCACATATAATGGGACTGTAAATACTGGGACATGTGTTCAGGACACCTAGGTGTGCTAAGAGGTAAGTTTGAGGACAGTGGAAGATTTCGGTGTAAACCTCACCTGCCTGTTGATGTGAGTCAAAGAGCGAGACAAGTCAGGTAACTGTTAGAGAACTGGATTACAAATAATTAAATCATCTTCCTTGTATATGAAATGCATTTGTACTTACAAGTTTCAGGTTGTGAGAAGCCTGTTCATTGTCCACTGTATATGGGTTCAGGCTTACAAATTACTGTATACAGCTGAATGGGAATTTCTTTCTTTTATTTTTTTATTCTTGCAAAATATCATATTTCAACCATTCTATTTTGTCCCCAAAAAAGTGATTACCTTTAAAATTTTCTCTTCTTCCACTGAAAAAGATCCAGCACAGAAATGAATGTGCCTCTTTAACCGGCACCTCTAAATGCAAGATACTGAAATCTACACACCCAGCATCCAAGTTTTGAGTCAAAGACCAGACTTTTGGCTGTTCTAAATGCCTACACATTCTCTCAATTCTTCCTCTTCATGTGTGTTGTTTTGATTCAAAATTCGATCTTTGAACTGAGCAACCTCTTCCTGAAAGTTTAATTGAGCTTTAACTGGCACCTGCTGGGAGAATGGTAGGTTCTGATCGCATCTTCACCTAAAAGCTCTGCTGAGCACCTCCCACAGAAGTCAATATCTTACAGCAACCATCAAGCAACTTGTATTATCAATATGTTATAAAATTAAACATTAGAGACACTATAAACTAATTTTCTGCATTGTTCAACAAAACCACTGTTATGCTCTGCCATGGGTATAACACCATCCTGAGGTTCAAACCATACATGGAGTTTGCCAGACATTCCCTGTGCCCATTTTTCACCACTCTGTGAAATTAACATTTCTAGAAAGTTTTAGGACCTTCTTTTTTTCCTTATCTGATGTGTGCACAAAGCTCAAGAAAAGCCAGTTAGGCAGTTCCTGAAAACTACTGGTGTGTCCAAGACATCAGAACAATTCTGACGCCAGAATTTCAATATGTTAGTTATACATAACTTTCATAAACATTTTCACTAAGAGTAAAATCCAGCTTTGGTGAGAACGTAAAGGTAAGAAAACAAACCAACTCTTTCAACCTTTTTTTACCCCTGAAAGCATGAGGGTTTTGGCACAGAGTTACAGCTGCATTTTGAGGCTAATTAAAGCTACCAGTGTTTCCTGAAGGTAGCATTTAATAGATCACTCCTCTGCTGTATCTATTACCTTCTGAAACAAACAGTAACTAGAAAAACTGTTCCACTAGGGACTAAAAGAGCCACCAGTAAATTTTGACTGTGAATTTAGGTTGTACAAGTCAGTTCATCCCTGTTACCATTACACTTATATTTTTTGAAGTTATGTTATTAATAAATTTAATTTTTCAGTACACATACAGCAGAGACTAAACTCTCTTTCTACTTTGCAAACCAATCAAACTACCTACCTGCTTTGTATACACTGGCTTTCAACCACATCTTAAAGATTGTTATTCTTTCATAAGAGACAGGATAGCATTTCAAATATTGCAGTTGTATATGCTCTAGTTCGTTTCCTTATTAGGTTATAAAGCTCTGACTTCTGAATATCTCATCACACATCAGGGCACGGTTTTTAACAAGCCTTTCCCTACTGCGAAGTCCAGTCCCCTGCCAGAACCATGTAGTTCAAAAGCACAAAATCCACCAGCTCTGCAATTGCTCTAGTTCATAAACTTGATCATGACCCTTCCAGATTCCACAACTGGATCCACATGTTCACTCACATCTGAGTCAGTAGAGTAGCATATGGAGAAAGTTTTGGCTGTAAATCCAGAGCCAGATGGAATAGAATGGGAAAATCATTACTCTCTATCTACTGACGGTTTGGGATTCAGCTGTCAGGCTGCCTCGTTCATCTGTAAGGCTGCACAAAGTTTCCCACACTCTCCAAGGCAGGACAGGGTGAGGGAACCCGTGAGGAACAGGGGGCATCCTGATTTCAAGCAATTGCGCTTGCGCTCAGTACTAAAAAGTAGTATGCTAAGTTAGTCGGTCATAGAAATAAATCCTTTACAAACTCATTCCCCACTATCCATCCATTTACTTGGAATTTCAGCAAAGATGCATCCTATTTAGGAGCTCGCACACCCAAACAAGTTCCACAAGAAACAGAAGTCACTAATCCAAATGAAATTCACATCAGCTTCACACTGGAATTTAGCCATTCCCTCAAAACATGTTAAATTACTGGAGAATTCTGCATTTCCAGAGCTTAACATTGTTCCAAGATGCTGTTCTTGGAAATCAATTTGAACAGGAAAAATGTACAGTCTTAAGACTTTACTGTAATGTTAGAACCTGCTCTTATTCACACATATACATATCTCTATAAAACATTTTCTCCAAAGAATTCTTAACCAACTCTGTATTCTAAACATATAGTGTGTCATATACAATAGATAAGAGCAGCAGTACAGCTTTCCTCCAAATGTCAGAACCGCTCTAAGATCAAGCATTCATGCATGATGGTCAGAAAGTTTATTTTTAAATTCTATAAAAAAGACAAAAAACATTTGACACGACTGTTTTGTTTCTTTCCCTGAAGATAGCTGATTTCTTTGTCATTGCACATCAGTCCGACTGACGATCTATTAAAGGATGTCCTGGAGTTCTTTGATACTTCTACAGAGCCACACAAAATTGCATTTATTTGCATCAGGGAGACCAAGGACCTCAAAGGCAAATTTGGCAATTGAGCCAAGAAATAAAACTAATATTCAGGTCCAAAGCATTGGCAAAACTGATGCCATTAGAACCAATTAAAAATTTTTAGATCAGCTGCTGGATGACTAGCAAGATATTACTATACTAACTGAAATAAGCATTTAGAAAACTAAAGATCTAAAAGGAATGAGAATGCAAAATAACTATCTATAGACTTTGTTTACTAATTTCTTTAAAGACAGTAGGCACAAAACAGAAGATTTCCCCAAGTTTCCCCTGCACCCAACACAAAACTCTAATTGCCTGAAACAATTTTTTTTATTATTTTATTACTGAGGAAAAGCATTATGCTCCTGAATAATGTTTTTAACTTTTTAACTAACCACATTTTTGCCTGTGAAGCTCTATTGGCTTTTCCTTCACTACATTTGTTTTCCTTTATACTGATAATTTCAGTTAAGCTTTGGAAATCAGCAAGCTCTGGAAAACTATAAATGCTGAATAGTTTTAGAGATGTTGTGGCACAGTAGCATTTACTTGTGTTTCTCAGCTGAATAATTATTCTCCTTTCACAAGACAACAAGGATGGATGAAACCACTGTGGACCTGGTAGAAATTTATCCAATAAGGAAGGGGATGGTATTGCATCTTATGTGCCAGTGGAGTCTCTTGTACTCGCCAAGTACATGGTACGCTGGATGCACGGTTCAACTCTGCCCTTTGCTTACATTATACCACGCTGTATGTTTTAAAGGCATATTTTATAAGACACACTGTGGAACCCAGGAACGTGTTGTGCAATCACAGCCTTTCCTACAAAGGCCATGACCTTGTGGAAGCTGAAATTAAAAGGCATGTTTCCCAGCAGACAATATTCTTCTGTAGAATTTCTGCAGAGAAATTAGGAGGAAAACTAAAAGGACTTTCAGCAGAGCAAGGTGATAACAACTTTTCAGGGCTGTCTATATAGTTTTGTCCATAAATTTTGTGTAATATCATCATTATTTCTATAAAAGCTTCTGATCTAGAAATCTGTAAGTCTGTAAGACACCGTCTGAAACAGGTTTTTTTTCCCGCCGATATGAGGGCGGGCCCAGGGTGTCATGGCGGAGGCCAGGCCTCCTCCTCCGCCTCACCCAGGGGTGGTTTTTGGGTGGGGGGAAATAAAACACAAACCTGAGAGGCTGTCACGGGTGATGTGTGCAGCTAATGGAGGCCTGTCCAGTGCCTGGTCCCTAGGCACCCCCCTGTGCGTGATGCTTGAGGCTGGTCTCTTTCGTGAGGCACCGAGGTGGCGACCTCAGGCTGCATTTGCTCATGGCTTATGAGGAGAGGCTGAGGGAGCTGGGGGCGTTCAGCCTGGAGAAAAGGGGGCTGAGGGGAGACCTCCTTTCTCTCTCCAACTTCCTGAAAGGAGTGTGTAGCCAGTCTCTTCTCCCAAGGAACAGGCAATGGGACATGAGGAAATGGCCTCAAGTTGTGCCAGGGGAGGTTTAGGATGGATATTGGGGAAAACTTTTACTCTGAAAGGGTTATTAAGCCTTGGAATGGGCTGCCCAGGGCAGTGGTTGAGGCACCATCCCTGGAAGGATTTAAAAGACAGGTTGACATAGAGCTTAGAGGCGTGGTTTATTGATGTTTTTTATCAGAGTTCGGTTGATGGTTGGACTCGATCTTAAAGGTCCCTTCCAACCTGGATGGTTCTATGATTCCATAATATAGACAAGGTAGAAAAGACAGAACACATCAGAACACCTTAATAAAATCTACCTTCCTCCTATTAGTTTTGTGCAAGTTGGCAAGAGGAGGAAGAGGCTAGGGTGGGTTTTTTTGTTTGTTTGTTTTGTTTCTGTTTTTTCTTCCCCCTAATTAAATTTGAGCTTTTACTCCAGGAAGACACATTAGCTTCCAAATTTTTCCCTACATTTTTCAAACAGCGGAGGGCCAAGCTATTCTAACAGGTCAGTAAGCAAAGAACAGATTTTGTTGGAGTTACACAGTTAAAAAGGTAATAATTTTGATCAGACCTCTACTAGGATATAAAAGGCAGGAAGCTCAGTCAGGCAGCCACAGGATGAGCACAGAGAGAGGAGTTCATCTAGACCTCTACAATAGTATTTATGATTAAGAGTCAAAAAGGTAATAGCAAACTGCTGCATCATGTGTCCCAAAAGCTTTTCCTTCTACCCCAGCTCTGATGGGTTAATTGGACTTAGCTAGCTATTCACACGAAGTAACTCCAGCACTTATCATATGGCAGACAAAGAGAGGCTTTAGTTGCTCCCTGGATCAATACACAAATTCTTCTCAGATAAAAATTATTATAAAATAAAAGACATGTTATGTCCATGAATAACTAGCAACAGTATGAGTACGACCTCGCATTAACCATTTGCAATTCCTTCACAGTAGATAGGTTTATGTCATACATTTGCCTACTAAATTTCCCATCCATCTGTAACTAAACTCAGTCTAAATCTTGTAAGGCAAAGGTATAGAGTATATGAATCGCATTTATTACACTTCTACAAGTAGATCACACTTGCTACCTGCCTGATCTTTTACCTATCAAATTTCTTAATTTGCATCTGATCTCTGCCACATTTGTAGAATTGCAGATGCATACATACTTCCTTTTTATCAACTGGCCCAAACTCCAACTTAGTGGACCTTAACCAAGATATTTTCTGATAAGGCTAAAACATTCTTTTTGCTCACCCCATAACTCTCAGGAATGGTTGCCTGCCCTTACAGAAATAAAACAGAAGCCACCTGAAATACACATGTAAAAAAATATATATGTGAGCAAATGTAGAAATATCACGTGTGCAATAGCAAATTCCCTTTACAAAAATTCCATGAGGAATGGAGTACAGAATATATATTTTATTAAAAAAAATATAAACAAACAAATATGAAATGCCTTTTATTGCCTTACATCAAGGAAAAGAAAAGCTCTCCTATGAAGGAGAGTGTTTTGCAACAGACAAGAGAAAACAGGAAAGTATTTTATATGACTAATGACTTCCACTTCATTTTGAAACACATTCACATTTTTATATAGCAAGTGTAAATAATCCTAAGAAAACATACCCAAATAACAAAACCTGTCTGGATTAGTAAAACAATATAACAGTATACAGGTATTTTTTGAATACTAAGACTAAAAATTCTGGAACTTAAGTTACTATAAATGTTACCTCCTCGCTATCTGGGACTCCGCAGTTAAATGCCTCTGTAGCAAGGCTAATTCCAAACCTTTTCCTAAAGCACGTCAGTAAAGGATTTTTCCCAAAAGCATGGTGCTCCAGTACTTACACATCTGTACCAAAGAATGGCAAATTTCATGGCTGCTCATTAATTGCCAGTTTTCTGAGGGTAGGATTATTAAATACCAAATTGAAATCTCCTATAAAGTTACACTGGACCAAGCTCGTAGTATTATTGTCACATGAGAGAGCAAGTAACAAGTTCTGAAAATGACTATAGACTTTGTCCAGCACCAGTGCCACTTATTTTTCCCCACAGAGCTCCTGTGCAAGTGTACATGAACTCAGCTTGATGCTGCCATTGGACTTCTGGATGGCAAGATGCTTCATGCCAACCTGCACTATGAGGAAATCTGCAGACTGGCTTAAACATGCCAGGTCCAACACATTAAATGTACTTGTTTTACTGAAGGTTATTTTTCCCTACTATGAATAAATATTATAAGATAGGTTACAAAAAGCTGTGAAAATTAAGCCACATATGGTTGTTGAAGATACAGTGTTTAAATTGCTGTGTAGATTGGATATTCTCTAGTGATAGATGAAGGTTTTTTTGCCCGCTGAAATCCTTGAAATAGAATCTAAGTCCTTTAAACTGGTAATGATTTTCAAATGCCCAACAAATTGCTTTTTTGATTAATGACTAATTTGAATACTCAGGGGTAAACTCCCCAAGCACTTTGCATTAAAAAAAAAAATTGTATTCTCCATACAGTTCTTCTGTAATGAAGTAGTTTAGAAATTTACCGCCTAGCATTCAGGGATATTCAGAACTTGGCTCAGAACTGACATAGAAGCCCAAATGACTTTGCTACCAATAACATTCCCCAGGAAAAGTAGAGGAGTTTTTTGTTTGTTTGTGGAAAAAAACCAAACCACACCAAGTACTGAATTACCAAGGTTTACTTAATCATGGACTCCAAATAGGTACATACTGGACAAATGTATTGATTCTCAAGATACTTAGTCATCACTCTGCTCTTTAGCAGAAAAAAGATCAGAAAACATTACAGGATTGCTTAACAATGTTAGTGCAGGAACACTCCTGGGGAATCTTCTTGTCTTTTCAGTTATACACATTAACATTTGCTTGGATTGTAGTAACATAAAAGCACCAGTCAAGTAAAACTTCCAGTGTCAAATACATTTGCCCTGAATGCTCATGATGGATGTGCCATGCTGGGCACTTGGACTGCTGTTTTTCCCCCATACACTGTTTTAATTCATGTATTTTTCTTTCTAATCATGGCCTTAGGTCTGAGTTTCCAAGTCTGTGATGCAGATCATCCTCCCACCATCCTCACAGAGCTGAGAGGCTGTTACCCAGTTGCCTTTGCTGACAGCTCTACAGATTCACCACTGGCAAAAAAAACCCCCACATCTTTGTCAGAGTTCAAATATCATCTACCCACTTCACAGTTTACTTGAGATGTTCCCAATGGTACTGGACAAAGCACTGTCAAACCACAAAACACCCAGCATCACATTGTGTGACCTTCAACATTTAATTGGAAATTTAACTGAAAGCTTCTGACCATTTATTCTGGCTTATTTGGAAATTAAGCACTGCAAGAGCAAACCATCATCGTGCTCAGGGTTATGTTATAGTTGAGACAAAGGCTTTTCAAACTCTAAACGAGACACAAACTTTACTAGTACCAAAACTAAAGGCTTTGTACAAATGTTACAGGTAATTTTGAAAGCTACCAGTGCCAAAGACAATGTCCTTCAAGCCACCTCTGATCTCCTTTGAGAATCTCTGAAATTCCTGCACAGGTTCCCCCAGCTGATCAGCTGCAGTGGTCAAATGACTATAGAGAGACAACTGAATTCTCCCTTCATGAAGTTTCTAGTTCTGATTTAATGTGACAGCCTACTTTACCCCTTCCATCAATCACAGCAGCTGATTTAAATCCCTCAGTAGGTCATCTCCTCTTGCTTAACAGTCTGCTTAGAGGAACACAGGTTCTGGGCTTGGCTGGCTCTCTGTGCAAGGATGTCTATCTTGGAAAAGCTTTAATAACTTACACCTGAGCCATGTTGCAAATCACTGGGCTATGATACTAATAAAACCAATTATAACTGGAAAGACTGATCTGCAGATTTGTTAAAACATATACCCACTAAAAAAACTGAGCAGAAAAAGCACTTCACTGAAAAGCTCACAAAACAACAAAGACCCAAAAAACAATGAAAAGGAAAGTTAACTCTAGCATTAACCTAGTTACACTCCCAGTAGTAGGAGAGTAACAGCAAATGAACACAGCTATTTTTCTCAGCAGCAATAAGCTAATTACAACCATTCAAAACAAGGAGATAACACAAATCATATTCTGCTTCTCGCACCTGCTGCTCCTCACTGCTACTCCTGGGCATGCAGTCTAAAGCATGCATAAAAAAAAAAAAAAACCAAAAAAAAAGAGGGGGCAATACTGCCATGAGATTTGAAGTTCTTGAATATATAGAACCTCAACAACTTTGTAACAAGTAATAGTGGCTGCACTTGAAGACAAGCACAGATTTTTTTCCATTGTAATATAAAGTAAAAGGCCCCGTCTTTACACTGATTTCTGCCAAATAAAAGTCTACATTTTTTAGGAAAGTAATTTACTAGCAACTATAAGCTACCCAGAAAAGTGTAGTTTTGACTGAGCCCTCTCAACATATCAAGTTTAGCATAAACATCTTTGTTAGCTTGGCAGAAATAAGGCTGTTCATTGCTTTAAATTCTAAACCCAGATTTTTTTTTCAGTCTGCACTGATTCTATACTCTCTGCTTTCTAATTTTGCCACGCTATGCTTTAACACAAAATGTTACTTCACTACCAATGTGGCCTCTTTTTTCTTTCCATATATTTTCCATTCTGGTGTAACAGTATGACATTCATTATTTTCCCTTCCAATACATTTCCCATAAGCCTAGTATGGCAGTGTCTCTCATTCAGAGCTCAATGTTACAGCTTGTCCATCTTTCCAAGAACTATTTTCAGAAGCTTAAATCCTAAACCAAAATAATTTCATCGCTTAAGTTTCATGGGAGGATACCTAACTTATGTGCTTCCATCAGCTTTAACAGTTGGTCATGTAAATCATTTTGGTGTTTTGAAAAATGTATAGTTACCACAAAATTACAAATCATATTTTCTTAATTTTCTCTTCTGCTAAACCCAGACTACAGAGGAATGAGGGCTAGTCCATAGATTCTAAGGATGGTCTAATTTTGCCTCCTACGATCACATGCAAAATTCACCAACCATTGAACATGAAAAGACTAATTAAATAATAGTGTAGCTTATTTATGATCTTGACTTGTTGTTTGCTTGTTGCTTTCATTATGTAGCTATTGGAAAACAAGTCTTCCCGGTGTTTGTACACAAGCACCAACAGTTGATGGTTAGGTTTTATCTCCAGGTTTACTACAAAAGTGTAACAGGCTCAAATACCACTTTGTAGCCCTCTATTATCAATAGAGATTCTACATTAAGCAAATAAGATGAATTGTTGCTTCTATGAAATGGATTATAGGGATTGGTTGAAATGCATTAACTATGAAAACTTTAAATATATAACATTCTAGATACCTGATGCAAATCCCAGAGGTCCCAAATCATAAGCTCCTTAGTACATTAAGGAACAATCAATTTTATGTTCTCAAGGTTTTGTACTGAGCCATAAACTTTTCAACCAGTGAACCCTAAATACCATACCTATGAAAATGAACAATCTACCATTTATAACATTGCAGTCAAACTACTTGGCTTGTTTTTAATCCCCTTGGACAGAAGAGGAGGGAGCCAAGGTTGAGAGAAAGAGAAAATAGCAGAAGTGATTGTTTACTTCAGGAAGAGCTCCTTACGAACAAAACAAACAAACAAACAAAAAATAATCAAGGGAAGTCTGAGAAGCACCTTTTTTGAGCATTTTGATATGTTTTTAGATGAAGAACATCTTTTCAGGAGTTCTGCAAGCACCTTGTTATTAATATTGTGATGATCTATGCCTAGTGACTGAGCTGCCACAAAGGTAACCCAGTAAACATACTGACAGAAAAGGACCCCCCTGATAAGCTCACTCTAAACCTCCTTGATGGGGAGTACTTGGCAGGACAAAGAAACTTTGATGGATGCAAGACAAAAATCGTGATAACAAACTTAGGTCCCAGGGGAACAGGAGCGACAACTATTCCAGGAACTGATGTCCTGTGCCCACTTATGTCTCTGTATCAAAAAAGTATAAAAAGTAACTCTCTACCTACTCAAAAAGGGACTTTCTGTACAAGATCTCCCAGACAGACCAGACTGGGATGCCTGCGTGACTCCAGCCTCCGTGATGCAAGTCATCTTCAAGTGACACTCTTCTGTCATTAGTCAGCTCCACTCCTGGGAGCAGTTTGACATTTTACTGGAACACCTCCCATAATATAATTATAGGTCCACATAAGTAAAGGTCCATTTACTTCTGTAGTTGGAATTCTGTATTAACTTGTAATAGACGTATATTTGCTTTACTCTTGCTATATGTATAGTTGCTTTCCTTGTGGTAGTTTTTTAGTGACTTGTAGTGTGCATATATAAGTGTATATAAATATATAAGATGTTTCTACTAATCATAGTTATGTAGTAACTTGTTATAAAGAAGTTATCAGAAACCCAGATCTCTGTGTACTGTAGAATACCAAGAACACTGTGGTTACCATCTTTACACACCCGTGGATTGTGACTGTGACCACTACACCTGGCCGACCAATTCTGGTCAGAAAACTGGAGTGAAACACAGTAAACAGATATGGCTCCCATAAGCTCTGTCAAATTTTTCACATAAAATGAGTCAGATGATTCTAATATATTGCCTGCCCTCTTGGGCGGTGTCCTTATTTTATCAAACCACCACCTGTAAGAGTTTGGGTTCAACAATTTTGTGTCTATTCAGTCTTAGATTATACCCAGCTGTCAGAACTTTGCTAACAATTACACACAAACAGCAGCCATTAAATAAAGCTAAAAGATTTAAGATCACAACTGATATCAGCCTGGAGCTCTCTGGTTTAACACCACCTTCACCACTCAGTTCTACAGACTTAAAATTCAAATGACCTTCAGTGGGTTTTCACATGAACAAGGTGGGAAGATCTGGCCTTTATTTGATATTCTTCGGTCTTCTTTTAATTAACCTTTAGATAGTTCAAAGTCATCCCGTCATTTCTGCAGTCAAGCAGAGCAATCAGAAAAGCCACTTGCACTATCAGGAAAATGTCACCATTACCTTTCAAGAGGGATAGAGTAGGTCCTAGATCTCTAATTCAGTATTACCCAGTTGATTCCTAGATCAGTCCAGCAGTTAACCTGGTCTACTGTTTACCTTTGTTGTGTTAACACTCACACATAGGTATATACTGTAACACATAACCACAGTGCATCCTACCTAACAGTTAGTGGGTGACTTAATATTCTTTCTTCCATTTTTCAAGTCTCTTCAGACTGACATTTAGCAGAAAAAAACTTTATAGTGAAAAGAATCAATATTAAGAAGGAAAAAATCCAAGGAAATAATTTAAGAATTATCATTTTTCTCCAGTAAGTCTTAAACAAAAATAATTCCGCTGAAATAGTTGGTTTTCTGTCAGGAGGAACTTTACCACCAAAGCAATTACTGATATTACACCTGGAAGGTTGTCATTTCTGAAGGAGGTATGGAACATACCTACTCCCTGAGGTTTCCTCAGGTGGGGAGAAACCTGCCAGCAGCCAGCCAGCCACCTCCACACTGATAGGAAGGGGCCTGGGAAGCACAAGAAGCCAGGGCAGGGCACAGCAATCACCCTACCAGCTCCAAAGGTCATTCCAATCAGCAGTCACCACCATCCCAGAAGGAGCTTAGCTATGGTAACCAGAGAGCCATATCCTCTGTGCTCAGCAGAATGGGTGTGACAACACAGGCAGAGCTGCCAGGAAAACATGCAGCCACCCAGGTCTCCAGCTGCCAGCCATGCCACAGCCACTCACTAGTACCTCAGGGCAGTAGCAAGAGGAGCTGTCTAAGGTGCGACCAAGTAGATGATCTGCTCAGGTTGGTGGCAGAGCTTTAGGAGGAAACAGAC
Organism: Arenaria interpres; assembly: GCA_013399435.1. NCBI lineage: Eukaryota > Metazoa > Chordata > Aves > Charadriiformes > Scolopacidae > Arenaria > Arenaria interpres. The sequence goes on from VXAK01008485.1 coordinate 245,886, forward strand.
AGGTTAAGAAGCATCAGGGAGGCTGAGAAAAAGACAGATTAGTAGAACCATGCTCTGCCCTCCCAGAGACAGAAACAGGAAGATCCACCAGAAAAAAACCCACAAAACAAAACCAAGGGAATCCTATCTCCTCCTGCTGTGAAACAGAAGGCAGTAACTTAAAGGAAGGAAGCACTGGAGCCCTCAGCACAGAAAGGACATGGACCTGCTGGAGCAGGTCCAGAGGAGGGACACAAAAATGATCAGAGCATGGAGCACCTCTTCTATGAGGGCAGGCTGAGAGAGTTAGGATTGTTCAGCCTGGAGAACAGAAGGCTTCAGGCAGACCTTGCAGCCTTTTAGTACTTAAAGGGGATTTATAGGGGACAGACTTTTTAGTAGGACTTGTAGCAAAAGGACAAGGGGTAATGGCTTTAAACTAAAAGTGGGTAGATTTAGACTAGATAGAAGGAAGAAATTTTTTACAATGAGGATGGTGAAACACTAGAACAGGTTACCCAGAAACGTAGTAGATGCCCCATCCCTGGAAATATTCAAGGTCAGGTTGGACTGAGCTCTGAGCGACCTGATCTAGTTGAAGGTGTCCCTGCTTACTGCAGGAGGTTGAAGTAGATGGCCTGTAAAGGTCCCTTCGAATCCAAAACACTCTATGATTGTAACATGACCAGAAACAACTTTTCAGCTTGCATAATTCAATTTATTACTTTTCTAACTTCATGTCAAACATTTAATCTAATACTAGCTCAGTTCAGTGGAAAACTTCAGGTCAGCAAGCAATGACTTCAACAGAAGAGCCCATCTGCTTCAGATTAGGTATGAAATAAATAGCTTGCAGAATCAAAGCCAAAATAGCCGCGTAGGTAAGGTCCTCAAGTATGAAACCTTGTCCCCTTGGCCCAGGGCATGTTTACCAGCTTGCTTTATAAAGTTAGGATCTAATTTATTTATAATTAAGCATACATCTGTTTATAAAATGACGTATTTTTTTGAAAGAATGTAGGTCTCCAGTAACATATAACAGACTTTTTAGAGTGGAGAAGGAAATCCTACTTTTACAGGCTTCCTATGGGCAAACTGACTCCAAGGGGCACAAAATTTCATCTGAATTCTTGGATATCAAATTGCTTTCCCAGGCTTGGAGTAACTGACTCTGCTACTTCTATTTTTCTTTGCTCATCTGAAAGACATTTCCTTTTATGCTCATTCAATAATAGAATCTTGGAAATGCTCTTTACACGCGCTTTTCTCCCATGTATGTTTTTTATTTTTCAGCGCTTTTGCTCCACATCCTGTGCTTCCATCGCTTCGGATGCATTGTTTATCTGATAAAGTCCCCAGAGCGACCTTAGAATGCTTAAATGCAACTTCTTCACTTCCCAGTACACTGTTCCCTTCTGCTCCAACACGTAGGCTCTTCACAATTCAACATACCTATCTCAGCATGCCTCAGACAGAAAAATGCTTTTACAGAAGTGGAACTGAAATGCAGGCACAAAATAGCACATACCCATAGTAGCTTGAAGGTAGGACTTGTGTCACTCACAGAGGTGTTTACCTTTCTCCACAAGCTACTGAAGGACCTCGAACTAATAATTTGGATTAGGGACCAAACTTTTAAATAGATGGTCATCTTGATGTCAGAGCACGTGTAAATCTTGAGGGCCTGGGCTAAAGGGAATGTCTATCTACAGAGGTACAGGCAGATGAGAGTTTGCTGCGTTTATCACCTTCTGCAGCTGCTTGTGCACCTATTCCTCCCCGCCAAAGTAACACACATACACAATGTCCCTGGCAGGGACAGAACCAGCACCAACTGTTGGTTTACTTAATCCCAAACTAACCATTTAACCATATTCCTGTCTTCCCCTCCTTTTAATTTTCTATTTCACCTATTGCCAGTTCACATTTAAAGCCCAGGAACAGGAAAAGCAAGTACCAGCATGTTTTCCCCTCAGCCCTCCCTCCAGCCGTTAGCACTGGCACTACTTTGTCCTTTAAAATAGAAAAATCACCATACACGTATGGGTGACATGCAGAAAGCTTCCTCTCAGGAGACAGGGGAGAAAGTGATAATCCCCCCCTTTTTGTGGTGCTGGCATACATGATACACAAAGAGACAACATGGCTTTTCTATGGGCTTTTTCATTTCATGCACACTCATTTTAGAGACTGAAGTCATTCCAAAGACCAGACCTGAAAATTATTAATGTCCCATCTGGAGCCTAGAGTTAAGTAATGCAAATAGTAAAGTGGGAGAAAATATACAAATAATAAAGCCAGATTAACCTGCTCATACGACAGAAATAGCACAGTCCCCGTCATATTTCCCATTCAAGATGAAAGAGACTAAATATGCACCAGCATATTGGATTTCTCCCTCCATTCCAGCTTTCCCACTGGGAATCGTTAGACATTACTTCCTCAATACCAGACCAAAGAACCATTACTGCACACAGATCCATAGACCTGTAGTATTTTGACATACCTACTAGGCTCAGAAGAAGAAAAGTTGTAATCTAAAGATATTATTAGAAAGGGAGTTAAGCAGCCTTACTGGAAAAATACACTGATGACGTCAGCCTGAATCAACCTTTTCCTGGTACTTGCAGGGTTTAGTCTGAGACAAACCCTCAGACTCTTATTTTCCTTGCCTTACAGTTTGTCCTCCCATCTGACTTCATTCTCCAGTAGTCCTAGAAGTTTTCTTTTGCTCCTTGCCACAGGCTACCACCTCTCTGCAGGCCAGGCTGACCTTCCATCACAGCCATCCATCTCTTCTCCCCAGCGCACCCACACACCTCGAGAGCACTCCCGCCTTCACCTACCCAGGGAGCAGCCATCCTGCTGTTTCTCCACATGCTGTATTTTTTTTTTTTCCTAGGGCTTCAGATCCCCAGTGAAACAGCAGCAAGTCTTTTGGCTTTAAAGGATACCTTTAAACCAGACATTCACACGGCTTTCGATTTCAAAGGCCGACTGAACAGCAGAAAGAAATACTTCAAGAAGGGAAGGGAATGAAAAATTAGCATGTTCTATCTGTTTTAATAATATGGAAGCTACATTTATAACCTCTCCCCACTTAAAAAATAGGTTTTAAAATATACCCCTGCTATAGTTAAATGAATGCTAGCTTAGAGAACAGATATGAAACATCAGCATTTGGAATGAGAAGAAATCAGTAGAGGTTTTATTGCTAAAAGGTCAACAACACTTACAAAGAGATTCAATCTTTAAAGCCCTGCAGAATTTCATTTAAAAAAAAATAAATAACACCATGGAAAAAGAAAAGCTCTGAAAATAGGAATCTGCAAGTAGTTTTTCACTTTGTGACCCCATGTTGGGAACGCTGTTGCATAGCGTATGCTCACTGCCACCTACAGACAAAGACCAGCGCACACAGACCCAGTGCAGGGAGAAGCTTCCCCTGAACCCAGGATGTCGTGCTTTCCAAACATGAGCCTCTCAGCAGTCTTTAAGAAGTGTGCTAGCTCAGCTCCTGTGCCAGAAGGCTGGTAAGGCTTTCAAAAACGCTACACGCCTGCGAGATTGCCTGTGACAACAGCAGCAAGGAAAGCATAAAAGACAACAGCAGCGTTGCACTTGATGTGTCTATTGGCAACAGACAATAGTGCAGGAGAAAACCAGATCCTCTTAAAATACACTCTGAATTTGAAAAAAGCAGTTCTTATATGCACGTGTACTGTAATTGTGTTTATGGTTAGTGAAAACTGACTGGTAGCAGCTCTTAAAAGCATCGCTGTGGGAAGCTGAGACAAGGATTTTAAATGGAGGGAGCAGAAAAAAAAATAGTCATCTGTGTTAACAGTAATGTGATAGCACCAATGCTTTTCCTACAAATGTGGTCTTTTCTTTCTACAGCAACGTTAAACACAACTGTATGCAATGTAGCCAGCACACACAGAATAATCGCACCACCTTCCCTTCAAAGCAACACATTGGACAGCATGATCCAGTTCCATTCAACTTAAAAATAAAAGTGTAAGAAATCAGAGTTTATGATAAATTAAGGAAGTCCTAATTAAAATATACTTGTAGAAGAGCCTGACTGAGAATTCTGCCTCCAGACGAAGATAAAGGCTTTGAAAAGCAAACAGAAAGCACAATTTCAAAATCATTGCAGCATTATAATTTTCCCTAGTTAGAAATAAAATTAGGCTAAAGTTTCAGATAGAAACTTTTCTAATATTTTTAATGAGCATTTCAAACACTCCTTACAGAATGCACCCTTTGGTTTACTGCTATGCTGAAGTACTTCAAGCTTTTTTTCTTCCCCCAACAAGTGACAAACAGTGTTTAAATTTTCATTTCATTAGGTTAATATATGTGAATTTAATGAGATTTTGCATAGATCAGAGAAATAAAGGCAACAAAATTGAATCAAAAATGTAGAGCTTTTAAAATAGCAGTTATTGTCAAGATCTTACAGCAAGAACATTTCCATGAAAAGCAGTTAGCAGGAATATTATACACATTGAAATAAATATATATACATACACATGTATTTTAGGAGCATTTACTTTAACACTATTTGAAGGAAAGGCCACACTATTATTTTTTTTTTTAATATATAATGGCACTATTACAAGTGAGTTGAAGATCTCTTATTTCCTTGGAAAATCAGATTTATCAAACACATCTAAGACAACAGCCCTTTAAGCTTCACACTGCTGAAAACATGGGTTACTACAGCATCTGCAGGACAGGAATACTGCAGATATGCAGTAAATCCTGAGAGAGCTCCTTGAAAGTGCTTGACCTCCTCAACACAAGATAGAAGTGTTGTGGCTTGTGTAGCAACAGCATGAGAAAAAACAACCTCCAGACCAGAGTGTGCCACAGTTGCCCTTTCTAAATGATTTTCAGGTGCAAACTTCCAGACACAGTCTGGCAAGGCTGGATGTTGACCAACTGACAAATTAAAACACTAGTAGTTATATTACTCACTTATACCACACTTATCCAAATAGGTTAAGAAAGTAATTTTTATAGCATCCTCAAAATAATACTTTAAGGTAATCCACTTCACGTGTTCTTGGTCATGAATATAAGAATGAGTCCCTGGCAAAAGCTTTACCACAAGCACAGAATCTAGGACTCGTCCTCATCAGGTGTGAATCTGTCCTGCCAACCAGATCCGGCTCACACACAGGAGAAAGAAATGCAAAGTAAATCTCAGATCAGAAAATGCAGAGTTAAGATAATTTCTCTGCAGGAAAAGGGCTTCAATAGGTGTGATGGGACCAAGGGAGAATACACCCTGAAGCTAATCCTCCATACACACAGGTTTGGATTGAAATGAAACATTGTGGTCTAGACAGATGCTCTTTGTTAGATTTTGGGAGTTAGCAAAACCCTGACTGGGAGGTACATACAGGTTTTCCTTTCATAAACTTTAGTGTGTGTTAATACACCTGTTACATTAACAACAGAGGTGTAAGCTCTAACTCATTCTTCTTAATTTCCATCCTCAAGAAGAAACGCACTGGACGCTACAGGGGTAGAGCTGCGGAGACCTGGCCAGAAGCAGATGGAAGGTGCAATGGGCAAGGTGCCGTGGAGAGAGACCCAAGACTAGCGAATGCTTCAGCAAGCTTGCAAAATGCACCCGCAGCCAGACTCCAGAAAGCAAGGAGCAACTTTACACATGCGGTCATAGCTTGCACAGCACCCAGTTTAACAGACTAGAAGAAAAAAAAAAGTTATAAAATAGCATTATAGTGGGTAGAGGGGGCTGTATTTTATGGAAGAAAGCTAGAAAGCACATCAGTCTTTTCTCATATGCTTCTACTTACTGTCTTTACCATGTAATAAAACTGTCAAGTTTTTTTTGGCTGTAGAGAATTCTCTGCCTCTCCTGTCAGCCACTATAACCTATAAATATTTCAAAATATAACCTATTTATCTCTGTTCCTCTTTAAACTGTACAGGAGTATGGAGAAGCAGTTAGGAATCACATACGATTTTGTACCTTTAATGAGCTGCAGAGCATTATAAGCATATGCATACACATCAACTCCATCGGCCTCATTAAGTCTTAAAAACATTTCTTTCTATTGAAGAAAATTAAAAATATGGTGTTCACTGATGAAAGACTTGAAATTGAAGCTTGATAATTAACCTGGAGGTGGCTTCTTGCTAAACTAACTGTAGTGCTTCTGGAATCTAAACTCCTGTCCCCCAATTACTGTGCCGTGAAGATTTGGCAGCTCGGCCCCTCATCTCCAGCGTTACACTGACAGCCTGGAAGATATGCACACATACCGCTCAACTAGAATCAAAACTTCTGCTTCCCCAGAAGACTGTGCTAGTAATCATTTTACCACAATCAAACGCCTCAAGTCATGTGCAAGACACAAGAACAGGGGCCAGCGCTTGTGTTAACGCAGCAACTCGTACATCGTAACGCAAGGGCTATGTTGAAAAGGTGTTTAGTTTCTTCATCTCCTGCTTCTGTTTGCCCAGACAACTTGGAGGCCTCTTTCATTTAAAAAACAGCCCATTGGGATTCTGTGAAAGTACCATACATTACCAGCCAACCTTACCGCTTCATTAATGTAGGTTTTGGCATTGAACTTGTTGCTTTTTCTGCAGTTGTTCACAGAGGAACAGTCAAATCAATTTTTTTTTTTTTGGTCACACAAAGTGTTTTTTTTTAGTCTTTCCTCATCCAAAGGAGTCAAAGAAAAGATTATGTGGTATATTCTTTCTCTGATGCTTAGGTTGGCTTTTCTTTGGTCTTTTGAATGTCAGATAAGGACTGCGTGCTGAAATAAACCTCACGACCCAGCAAGTATGCTATACGCAATATTTGAATGGAAAGACAACTCTGGCACATCTCCACTGATTATCAAGTGGTTTTGTAGTAGATAACACTCTTAAAGTACTCCACATTTTATATAAAAGATGAATCCAGAATTCACAAATAAGGTTTTTATTTTGTTCTTGCAGTATAACCATTTCCTCAACAATTCCCGTGGCTCTTAGTTCATATTCCTTCACCAGATTTCTAGCTATAAATCATTAAACAAGTAATACTCTCCTAAAACCCCATTTCTCTGAGGTACAAAATACAAAGTACCAAACTTTCCATTGCTAATCTAAGTTTGCATTGCTTAGCCAGAAACTGAAATTAACGAACACCATTTTTAGTAGAAAATTACTTTATTTCTAACCTATCAATATATAACAGATGATTAAGTTATCATAGCATGCTTTTCTCATAACCTAAACCAATCATTTGAAATGAGATGTGTAATAGAAACCAGTTCACAGCCAGAAGTTCACATACTAGTTCACATAAGGGTAGAAGGAAAATTTGCTAATTTGTCAGTAAAAATAATCCCAATGACTTCAGGGTAATAAGCAAGCTATGTACCAGAGGCAAAGAGAAATGGCATTTCAAGTGGTTTGTTTTTTTTTTTTTTTCCCCTAAGGAGTGTGCTAGAAAATTTTTGAAAGTGGCAGCACAGCATTGAATTCTGAAGGACTTTATCATTATGAATAAGCATGGTTTGTATTCAATGTACTTTACTTATAATGGCTGATGAGTGTATTTCATGCTAAATGAACTGTGATCATTTATGTCAAGATAGTGAAGTCTTACAAGAAACTTCATTACAATACTTCTAATCAAATATTTGAGAAGATTCAGGTTGTCTTTCATGAGAATCACTATTGCCATTCTCAAATATCAAAGAGTCTGGAGGAGAAAAGTCACCTTCCCAGATTTAAAGTATCAGATTAGGCTTGCCAGTATGTACTTCATTGAGAAAAACAAAATATCTCTTTTCAGGTGTTCAGAGGAAATTCAGATACTGATCTCTTCTGTATGAACCTCAAAGACCTTCTGCATTGAGCTTTTTCTGTTGACACATAGTAGGACAGATTTGTATTCTACATTTGTGGATTCATTTAGAGAAGAGGTGAACTAGTCTTTAAAATATGTTTTGCTCTAAAAGGATAAGCTAGTGTTTTAGCATAGGCAATGAGAGTTTGTTCTACGCTCTGTTTGGGACACAGTGTCCCAACTTGTTCTATCCGACATGGTCACATATTTTTAGCTGAGATGCTCTGGATCAACCATGAAAACCTCCAAACCACAGGTATCCTCACAGATGTTATGCCCTGCTTCCAGTGGAAAATAGCAGTTTGAATTAAATAGAGACATGCAGGTCTTCATGTGTCTGCAGTGTGTCCAAGGAGTAGTACTCTGTATTGTCGGAGATACCACCTCCCGGGTGCATTTTCCCCAGCTACCTGCCTTCTGTACAGGAAGATTATTTTACTTCTTCCAGACTAACCTACACATAGGATGAAAGAAGTGTTTTAAAAAATCCATGCCATTTTGACCCTAGGGGAAGAGAAGACCTTTTCAACATAGGATTTTAGAAGACATTAAAGGAAGCGGGCAGGTTTCATTCCATTTTTCAAAATATCAATATTTTAGAAATTTTAGTTTTCTTACAGCAGAATAAAGAGAAGTTATGCCTTTTTAGCTTAGCTCTTTTGTAGTTGTACAGTTGCATGCTGCCTATTTCTTGTTCTCTAAACCTTTTTTTCCTGTCCCCTTGAATTTACCCCTTCTTCCTTATCTGATTACAGCAACTCATGCCAATAGTAGCAGAAAGCACATTGTGCCAGAGAGCTCATTGTGATGCCAAGGAATTTAAGTTACAGATTTGGATACCCATGACCATGAAAAACTTGACACCAGAGCAGACTGACTGTGGTAGAAATAAATGTTGAACTTGGGATCCTTGGTGGTAAGAGAATGTAGGGGACGGAAGGGACATGCTGAGAGACGTACAGATGGAAAGATGAGGGAGTGAACTATAACCCCTTCCTTTTTGTAGTAACTTTCTAGAAACCCTTTTTACCCTTACAGCTAATTTAAGACCTTTTATGAGGAGGGAACCCAACAGTTTCCTTTTCAAGTTATCTGATTTCAGGGTTATTAAAAAAGGTGAAGTTGTGATGTATGAACTGCATGCTCTTCCCTTTTAGGGCCGTTCTAGATTTTAGTCCTGGCCTTACTTGTCACAGCTATTCAGAAACAGAGCCACTAAGTAGAGACCCTCATACAAAGTTTAAAAGTTGAAAGGTCAAGCTTATGGCTTCCTCTGTCATTCGGGAAGCAAGAGACCAGTCCACCTGCAATTTTCCTGCTGGAGGTCCAAGCAAGCACAAGCAGACTTCTTCAGGCCCTGAGGCATGAAGCAGAGAAGGAGCGAAGCAGTGCACTGCAGCCTTTTGGTGCATCTGACACGTTTTCTACGTTTTGGATGTTGACGTTGCTCCTGGATTCAGAAAGGAAGACTAGTAAAATGTCATAGCAGTTTTAATAATGTTTCATAAATAAAATGGAAGAGACTTGGGATTGTTCTGCAATCGTTTCCTTCTTGGTCTTGTGCATCCTCATAACATGTACCAGGAAGACCATTCTTAATGCAAATTCTCAAAAGAAACAGTCTGATAAAAGTTTGAAGACTAACTCCCAAAAGACACAGAAAGGGTACAGTATCAGTAGATGATCGCTGTACCCCTTACATTAAGCCGGTGCGTTTGAAGTTGCCTGCTGTTTTTAGCACGTTCACGGATGGCATTCCAGACGTCGGTTGCCATAGTAAAATTGGTTATTTACTACTTTCCTATGAGGAAAGTTATAGAATGTGAAGGCATGGATACATAAATTGATGTTGGTAATATCACTTCCAAAGATTATGGCTTCCAGATGGACTGAAGATGGGACAGCATTTCATATAACACATTAGTAATCATTCATTAGTATTTATCACACTAATTCACACTTCAGGAGACCAGACAGAAGCATCATACAAACCGACAGGAATACCTTCAATTCCTGCATACAATCAAGTCCTTATGAACAGAGAGGCAGTTCTAACAGTGCCTAGTAAATTCCTGATACAGGAATTACAGATTTGAGAAAAAGCCAATGGCTTAAAGGCTGTCGCTCTCCTTCTGTACAAAGAATGTTTATTATACTAAACATTGTTTAAATGTGGGATTCAGTTTTAAACAGAAAAAAACTAGATACACATTGCTGACAGAATAACAGACTAATGCAAGTTATTTTTTCTAACTTCTTCAAGAGTTTGCCACTTTATTCAATGTAGAGAAAAAACTGAAAATACATAAATTTTCTAAGATACCCACAGTTTACTTTGAACTTTTTGGCAAATACCAGAAAGATAAACACCATACTGTAGCAACGACGTGATCTAAAATAGCATACTTTACACAGACTGGTGATAAAGACTGTGCAAATTTCATTGATGGTTCAGTCTATGGTATTTCACCTACCTGTCCAAATACATTGTGTTCATACTAACAAATGACTACATGACCCCCAGCTAAGCCCAGGACATCAGAGTAATGAGCATGCAGAGAAAGGTTTGCCTTACTGAGTACAATGACAAGAATAAAAATCTATTGGCAACCTGCTTAGGTAGTTAGTAATCACCCACCACATGCACAAGCCCCCTTGCTTTTTGCTGTTCCTTAGGTACCATGTCCTGCTGATTCCAGTGCTGCTTAAAATTAAAAATCAAGGCTCAGAGGGTCAGTTACACTAAAAGAATAAAATCAGGTTATAAAAATAAGCTACTATGTAATGTAACAGCCAATCTTATACACAAGTTTTGTGAGACCAGCTCAAGAAACATTCTAGAGCTAGAATGTATATGGAAAAATAGTAATGAGCCATGCTCTAGCTAGACAGCTGTATACTTTCCCGCTGTCTGGATTTTCCTGTTGTCAGTTTGATTAATGGGATGTCTTCACATTTATCTGCTTTTGGATATCTTAAATCTCAACAAGTCCATTTCATGTTCTTGCCACCTACATTTCCAGTAGATTTCTTTGGCGTGTCAGAATGACATATAAGTTCCTGCAGCCAACCTTGTAAAGAGCTCATTATTGTTTCAGACTTGTGTGCTCACCCTGGAGGTCCTCTGTACAAAGGCCCCCAGAGCTTTAGGTCATTTTAAAATCTATGTTGAGTAAAGGTGTCATTTCTCTACTAGAGAAAGCTTTGGAGCAGAGGTCAAGACCATGTTCTGAATTTTATACTGTTCTATATCATCAGTCTACATACTAAGTAACAAGAACAGAAATAACTGCAATAAATACTAAGTAACCCAATGCAGCGCACACTTGATCTATTTTATTTATTTACGTGGTTGGCTGCTCTATGTTGGAGTGCCATAAAGTTATTTATGAGAGAGTTTTATTATTTCTCTTCCAAAAGTTTCAAGCTCTCACTGGCAGCACAGCAACATTATCAGTACACATTTTTAATTCTCTTGTAAAATATTGCTGGTTTGAAGCTAGCACATCGTAATTGCTTTCAATGTCTAAAGAAATAATTTTGAAAAAAGCACAACTGAAATCCCTTATACTAATTCCAAATAAACTAATTCTGGTCCTCACTATGGATTTTTATCTGCAACAGTGAACTCAACCAGGCTCCAGTGTAGCTGTACATGTGTAATGTGCTTTATTATAGCTGTCATTGTTTTCACATTGAATAAGAGAATTTTAGTGAGAAATGAGATGACAGTTTGATCAACCACATGGGAGAGATCATATTCTGCCTCTGCTCCACTCTATGCAGTCATTCTTTAATATATCTTTAATTGTCCCCTTTTCCCTTCACCTCTAACAGCCCCTTCCAATGGACTTTAAGCTAAATTTTGGTATTGAGCCACAACCCTCTACTGGAGAGCTATTTGGTGTATTGCCCTGGGGTGGCTTAGAGGAAACTGTACTCATGGAGGCACAAATGACTCATCACACTCTGGGGAATGCAGGCACGGAATTTACTTGGAAATTTTGCCTTTCCAAAGAAAAGGAAGACACATCTCAGGTACCTCTGCTGTTCCTACATATGAAAAAATAAAATAAAATAAAAACTTGAGACACTGGCCTACAAATTTGGGAGCAGGAAGAAGGGGGTGTCTGGGTTCTTTAAGTGTTACAGCCATGGCAGTCTAACTAGAGCCTGCTAAGGACAAAAGAAATTTAATCATGTAGATCTTTCAGATAATTGGATCAAGAGAGAAGCCCAGGATGGTTACCAACAAAGTCGATATGAACTGCAAACAAGACACTTTATAAGCTAAAGCAACCTTAATGAGTTGCATGGTCAACTCCATAAATGTTTCTAGAAATTACTACTGCATTTATCTCTCATCTATTGCCTAAGATCCATGTGATGCAATTTAAGGTACTTATCTATCACACAATAACTAATGACATTAATATACAAGTGTAGACATCAACTTCCTATTTGTAGCCATACATATAAACGCATGTATTTAAAAAAAACTATTTCTCATTCTCCACCCCATCTCACAAGAATCTGCTTTTTAAACCATACCTACCAGCCAGATACCAGAGATATTTGTGAGAATTCCCCTTTCCTCTAGAGCAAGGGAAGTGTCTTCCCTCCATGTAAGTGAGGATCATCTACTGGGCTGTTTCCCTGGAAAGCATGATTTTATGGTACAAATCTGAACTTTCATACATAGGAAAAGGTTCAAATCACATCCTTTCCCCTACATGATTTTCTGAATTGGCTTATGATCACTTGACTAGTGCCTTTCAGCCCATGCAATTATAATTTTTGATAAAGTGTTAAGGAGCTCAGAGCATGCTTCTATGTCGGTACACGAATACCTTCTATTTAGCAAATGCTTTAGTTCATTTTACCTCCTGAATGTGTGTGCTTTAACACAATTAACTAATCGTTTATTTTAAGATAACTTTTTTCACTTAGATCTACCTTTCATCAGTACAAACAAGCAGTTAGAAGTCTAATGATAATGATGCCGTTTGCTAGTCAACTCTACCTTTTTTTTTTCTAAACAGAAAAACATAGCATACCCTTTAAATTAAAACAAGAAGGAAAAAAGCAGATAACTAAGAAATTTAGATCAGAAACATGAAAAATAGAAGCAGAAATTCAAATACCATCTAGTTGCAGATATTAATCTATATCGAATCTGAAACTGCCTCTTAGAATTACATTCAGGTTGAAATCACAGTTGGATGTCCCTAGCTTTTGTTCATTGATCAGCATTAACTTTGATCTTTCATTAGTGTAAATAAATCCTTGCGTATCAGTTTACCATTTTACAGTATTAACTCATGAACACTACTTACAAGATTAAAGGAAAAATACCCAAACTCAGTTCAAATTTTCAGTCTAAATTTGATGTGATATGGCTGCACAAATTTCTTCCTCAAACTCTCCAGAAAATAAAAAATGATATTTTTATGGAAGTTCAACACCGAGATGAAAAAAAAAAAAAAAACTTGCCATTGGGGAGAAGGAAGACATTTAATAGCCTTCATTCTGAAAAGTGATTACCACAGTGACTTTTTTCTCATCTAGTTGACAGGACACAGAGCACTTAAATGAGAACATCTGCAGCATTCTTTCAATACTCTGGGGAAAGCATGAAAAGCAATATGTTAGGCTAAGAGTACAAGCAATGGGGATTCTTTCTTTGTAACTCAGTCAAAAGATGTTGCATGTAGGCATCTTTAATTTTTAAAAATGAATTTATTTATAATTGTTAAAGAAACCAGCTGTTGCTACTGTATCTCTGCTTCAAAATCCTTTGAGTTTAGCAGTTGGAAGCTGACATACTTATTCCATTAATTTAGATGTCTGTGAGCATTTCCCATAGAATAATTATGCTGCATAATGCATGACTGTTCATTCTCTGGTAATGCCAGTTGAAAAAGGAACAAGAGGAGGAGGGGGGTGGGCTCAATTTAGTCTAAGACTGTCAATGCTGCTCTCATAGGACTTAAGTTAGCGTGGTCCTGTCTAGGTCTCTAAATGATCATCAGTGTTCCTTTTTGGTTTATATTAACCACAGCATCTCTTCGTTTTTATAGTCTGGGTCCAATTACTTCCAAATTTGAGATCTGTCTTGAAAAAGGACACACAGCAAATCCAGTATCCAGACCATGAATCACAGAATCACCATGGTTGGAAGGGATCCAATCATTTCCCTAACCAGTACTTACTTCCTCAGGGAATTCAGTTTTCAAAGTGAGAGTAAGCCCAGGAAACACAGCTTGCTAAATTCATTTGGATTTGGTACTCTTAAAGTAGAAGAAATTTTTATTAGGAAACACTTGAAAAACTACCTTCTGAATGCTAATCTTATCTCGGGCTTTTTCTTGTTGTCTCCCAACCTTCCTTCTGGATCTGTTAAAGAAATGGCTTCCCTAGGATATTGTAACAACCTGGACAGTGCGAAATTCCAAAAGAGGTAGTCACTTACAGAAGCTACAGTTTTCTCAGCTAAAACCAAGGATAAGAGACTTCCAAGTCCATGCTACCCCCCCACTCTGTTATAGCTATAAGCATTCAAACTAATTCTACTCCAGCAGAATTCATAGAACAATGCTCTTCATCCCTCATCTATCAGAATATCTTCTCTTGGTTGAGTCCAACACAGGTGCCGGGTACAGAAGGGCTCTCATTTTCATATAAAGTGATACATAACATAATAAACAAGTATGAAGACTTCTACGAGGAGTGAGAACGCTCACTGAACTGCCTATTTATGATAGCAAGCTATGTTCATCTACTTTTCTGTACTGAAATGTCATCTAGAAGTTCCTTGTCCTTCCCGTCTTACCATCCCCATGGATTTCTACACTGAAAGGTTTAATAGAAGACACTTAAAATACCCGAGTTGGTATAGACTGTGTTTCTAGGTGACCTTGCTATGAATAATATAAGATCTCTTGGCAGACATTATCCAGTAGGAAATATCCTTGGCCTTTTGGGCCATATGAGGTGCAGAAAACTGCAGATTTAGGCCTCTTGGCAGGTCAGCCTGTTCAAAGAGGGTCAAAATGCCATGGGAACCCATTAAAGCATCCCAGTATTAGTGTTAACTTGCAGAATTAATCACAGAGTGCAGAAATGCTGCGCTCTGATTCCTAGTGTGGATATTTTCCCACCTCTCAATCTTGCTCCTCTCAAAACCAGTCCATTATTAGGGTACAATTAAATGATGCCTCATATCTCTGAGCTAAAGCCCATTTAAAAACAACTTCAGTGTACCAACTGCAGGATTTCTTTTGTTTAATGCAGTGTTCTATATGCTTTACCCTGACTGACCCAAGAAATCAGGTACCGTCAGCAAACACCATAAGGCCCCACATCAACACTAGCGTTCCCCACAGCTCTCGCACAGATGTGACAGCAGTGGGAACATCAAACTCTCATCTGTTTGGAGTCATCTCCCAGGTGCTGTCAGTTCAAGAAGAACCTCTTTTTGCAATGGACTTTATGTATATGACCAAGGTGAGAAGTAAATTAACTGAAGAAAGCTTTTATCAGAGTAAGTTTAGGGTAACTAAAGAAGTGAAACAGGGACACTACTAACAGGGGCACAGAAATTGAAAGAGGTATGAGTGAAAGATACAAGACTAAGGAGTGAAATACTAACCTGTTCTATTTGAGAAGATAGTAAAATGGGTTAAAACCATCCTTCCTGCCACAGAACTGTATACTTTATACAGCAAAAGCCATACTACTTCGCAAAAAACCTTTGCAATCCACTTTACGAACTCAGAAACATGTAACTTTGCATCCCATTCAGGTAGTTACCACTTCTCATTACCTTTAATCACAGCATAAGGCCATAAGGAAAGAGTCGGTGGCACAGACTGTTTTGGCCCGTGGATCAAATTTAGCCCAGCTGGTATTAGCACTCTGATCCATCCATTACCTTTAAAAGGTAGTCACAGGATACAAATCTGACTACCACCAATAGCAAAAAACACAACCAATGAGATATAAACATGAAAAATTTGATAGACACTGTATAAATTGGGGTAAACAGAGCCAGCGAGAGAAAGAGAAACTGAAGTTAATCGTCTAGTGAAAATGAATGAAAAGCATAAAAACTCTAAAGTCTCCTCACAACATACACTCGAGAGAATAAAAATCTGTACTGGCTCTTGTTTGTATGCAAGTTTGTTGTCTGTTTTATTTAAACAGGAAAAGGCAAGGAAATTCTGAAGAATGAGAGCCCTATCAGCTCTTAGTCTGCACTCTACAGTATTTCAAAGTACAATGTAATTGCTCCAGTATGGTACTAGCTATCAATAGCTAGAGACCTTAAAGTCCTCTTCCCAGTAAGACTTTCAACAATAAACTGCTTGCCTGTAATCAGTCTTCTTCTGAAGATAAATAACGATTCTGCCACTATATATGGCATTCAGCAACTATAATAAAGATTCCCCTTTTATGACAATAGTAACAACTATGAATTTTAGCACTACAGATAACCAGTCTGCTCTTGACAATTAAAACATGAAAATGAACAGGCACAGAAACAGCTATAAGAAACAGTCATGAACTGGGGGGACAGCAGGTATAAAATGACAATGTTGTATAAAAAGAAAATAGAGTGCTCAAGAATGAAATAAAACCACCTTACATCAAATATACAATGCAGTGGAGTTAATACAGAACATCTACAGTGAAAGCATGGCAGTGTTAACTACAAAGGAATCACATGATCATCATGCGCAAAAGGGAAGATCATTAAAGGGAGAAATTACTACATGGGAGAACACAACACAAACAAAACCACAGGAGAGTCTACAAAGGAGAGAAATAAAGTGCATCATATATGAGAGTCTAGAGTATATTCAACAGAAATGGAAAATGTCTTCAAAAATAGTTTTAAAACACATCCCCATGGGCAGAGGGTCTGCAGCTATGCCATTTCATAAAGGGTAACCTGTTATAAGAAAAAAATGGAAATATTTCCCATTATTTCAGTACTTCACCATTTCTCATTAGCATTACCTACAATGGATTATATAGTATTGCTGATAATCTTCACAACTCTCACGTGGACCACAACAGTTTTGATGATGTTCATATTTTCCCTCTGTGCTTTGGCCACTTATTTTTATTTGAAGATTTTTCCATCCATTGAGGAACCATAAAGGAAACTGTTCCTTAGGAATTATTCTCATTTTTGTGCTAATACAATTTTTTTTCTATGAAATAAAGTCACATATGAGCAAAAGTGTTTAGTTTTACATACTGATAGATCAAAATTGCTCTAAATATTGAATACTGAACTCTGTTTGCCTGAATGATATGAAAATAGAAATGCAATTTTCATGTTTTATTCCACAGGATATTTAATAACGCTATCCCAGGCCTAGAATGCCCCAGGAGAGGTTTTTAATTTTTTCTTTTTTAAAATCAACGCTGGAATTATTCTCAGAGTTGCTCTGTTAAAACTGATTCACAGTCTATCGTGATGTTTACTACCAAATTGATTATATTTATTGATTAAATGCATTAAGTATTCTCCAGAGTGAATTTGTTTTCATTTAAAAGTGCTGGTACCCAGGATTAGAAACCTAGCATTTCCTCCTTTCCTTACTTGTATTCATCATTATGAATCATGTACCATATATTTATTGCAAATCTAGAGATGAGTGTCAGGAAAAAAGTGGATGTCAGTGACTTTATTGCTGTTTTAAGGAGCAATATAAAGAAAAATGAAGAGAGGTGCAAGTCTAATTTCAGGTCACATGTCAGCCTACCCACCTGACACAGCTACCTACTGGTTGATAAGAGAGACAAATATTTGATCTGTAAATTCTCCCCCAAAGGTTTATACACAAAGAAGCACTCAGATCTCCAGTAAAGGTGCAAAGGCAGCCTCCCTCAACGTACACCACCAGCATCAAGGTCAGAGAGACTCCAGTTTCAGGGATAATTCCTCTCTTCCCACACAACCAGAGAGAGTCCCTGAAAGTTAGATCATGAACTTCAGGCACCCCTTGAAGCAGATCTGCCTTTAACTTCAGAGTCTGTGTCTCTCACATGTTTGGTTGCCACTATTAGCCACAGATCTTTCAGCAGTTTCAATATCAGTTTTGGTAAGGAAGCATGTTTGCCCCTCTCAAGATTCCTTTGTGCTGCAGGGGCTGAAAACTGGTGTAAGGTGCCTAATTCAGGTGGCACTCAAAACATAAGCTTGCATAATACGTCCCCTTGAAACATCAATAAATATAGACATTTTAAATGCCATCAATTTCTCTGTAACTGTCAGGCTGTTAGTGGCATATTCTGTGTGCTGAAACACAGTTTAAGACGGGTTACTCTTGCAGTAGGTGAATTAAATTAACTCTTGGTGAACGATTTCAGGGTGTAAGGACTAAAACACTAGACCGTGGCTGCACGCGCAGCGTGAGCAGCACCTGATACCTTGACCTCTCCATCAGCTGCTTCTGGCTTGGGAACACAGTTGTCCTGCTTCTTAGCTCCTAGCTTCTGTCACATCAGGGCACCTGGACCTGTGCATTTACTGTTGGATACACCATTAAGACCAAGATCTACCTCAGCTTGGTATGCAGCCTGTCCCTTGACCCTAGAGCTATAAAAGGTTTGGAAAACTTTGGCTAAGGATACCATAGCTCAAACTCAGGACATGCTGCCAGACAAAACATAGGGCATAAGTCCAAACTCAGACCCAAGCTAAGTGCTCTGTACAGCATCCCAGTAAAGCAAAGTTTCAACTACTGGTTGAAGCAAAGAATTGCAATTCTACCTTGAAGTAGAGATGAGTCTGTATTGCACCATTACACAAACCCCCCCTATACCGAGTGCAGACTATCTATGAAGTGATTCCTCTATAGAAACAGGAAAGGCAATTGAGAAATAGATCATTAGGAAAATAATAAAGCTACCCACCAGAAACATGTTGAATCAATGTTGTATGTGGATACAATACATTTTCAGAGATCTCTCATATAGTTGCAAATCAAATTTTCACTTTCAAACAGCGATATTCATTCATTCTTCAGGACATTTTTTAAGTAGCCAAGTAAATCTGGGCTGGAATACATACACAAGCGATAGGAACAGGCTTTAAAAGAGAGCAGCCCATATGAGCAGAACCACAGCTAACTGACTGGCTACTGACCTCCCTCACCACAGCAATTTCAGACCAATGGTCTCTGCAAGATAAAAAAAAATAATAAAAAAAATACATCTTCTCACAGAATGAGGAAGTGTGAAAGAGACACACTGCGCAGTGAATTTTCTCACCAGCATCACAGAATTGTCCCTTTTCCACAGGCATTCACTCAGAGCATAAATACATGTAGATGATGGACGTGACCTATGCAATTCTCTCAATTCTGGCTTTATCCTAGCAAAGACGACAGGCATTGGTTCCCTAATGCAAGGCAGTTATAGGATAATTGGACTGTCCTTTAAAAATAAAGGATAAAGCTGCCCTTTTTTTCCCCACTGGGGTGGAATAGGTGATTCTTTGACTCAGGGCTTCAAAAGGCCTTTTTGACCAGTGGGCCTTTTTGAACCTGAATTTAAATGCTTTTTGAGGAAACAAAAGTGATTTTAGTAGACTTCTCACACTTCAGACTATGCAGTCAAACCATGATAACCTTCAGAGGAATTCACTCAAAGATGTAGATACTGCAATGAGGGTGACAAAAACGGGTAGGAATATTTTTTCCATGGTGCTATTGTCTGATTTTCCAATCACTAGCCATGGCTATTAGACTTTCCTATTTATACATTCTTCATTTCTAAATATTTCCTGTGGGCAAAATTTATCAGAAATCACCTTCAAGTTTTCATAGGGCTGAACAAAACATGCAAATTTCAAATGTTATTATTAAAGTACTGGTTTTGTAATACTATAAAAAAACAACAACACAAGTAATTAAGCTTCTGATTCTACTGTGTCGTTATCAAATGCAAATGCTGTGAATTCCTGAAAATTTCCAGAGTAATGACTGTAGAACCTGATCTGCTATTAATAAAATTTCCCAATCACCACATAGATCTAAGATACAAATGGCATTGGATGTAAAAAATCCATAAATAATGATAAAAAGCCACTGTTCCTGTACATTTCAGTTCTCTTGCTGATATTCAGAAAAGTGTCAAGTGTACCAAATTTAATTTCTGGCTCTTTGTATGCACAGTAGAGATTTAGATAACATATCTAGTTTAAATCAGCAATATATGGGCACTCATCTGCAGCCTCTCTATAAATCAAGCAATGAGATTCAGCCAGTTAGTAGTATAAATCCAAGACAGAAACTCAAAATAGCAGATCAGCAATTCACTCTTACACAGCACAAGCAGGAAGCATAAAAGATTTCTGTCTACGCAAACAGGTGATTTTTTTTTTTTAATGAAAAATAATGATTTGCAAATTGTTTTTGCTCAAGTACAAGAAAAATTGGGATTCTGGAAGGAGGAGAAAGGTCCACATTTAAAGGACTTCAGTGTTGTCCTACTCAGCACTGCAAAATCCTTCATAGTCAATAATCTAGCTCTGAAATGGAGCCAATGCCCAAGATCCTACACACAGAACAAGGAGGAATCAGGCACTATAGTGCACTTCAGCTGAGATTTACACACGTAATATTCCTCCAGCATAAACCTCATGTGGCTGCAGCAGCTGAGAAAACATTTATACCAACGACTTGCATCTCAGAGTCAAAGCAAAGTGAAAGGCAGCAAGAATATCTTCAAAATCACCCGGTGCAATTTGCAAGACTTTGTTTATTGGAGCCCCCAGTTTTCTGGCAAGGGAAGGTGGGGTTTTCCTGGATTACTTCTAGCAGTTTAGGCTTCAAACAGCAGAAGAGCATTCTAGATTTCTAAGTGGTTTTTTTGAAGCTTGTGCCACTTGTATACAGCTACTTATTGTGATTGGCTATGTTTCATAAGCAGAATAATAATAATATCACTATTATTTTGTGTTACGGTACAGTTCTGATTTCAAGGCATCTCGGCTCCCAAGACTGACAATGAATTGAAACTACATCAAAGTTAACTAATAGGCTGCCTTAAGTTAGAAAATAACTTTCTTCAGTAATTTTTAAAGTGTAGATGATATAAGGGAAGTATTTTAGGCTTCAACAGTATGTCATGAAGATGATGTGTGTAGTATTTCCCTAATATACAGAGTTGAAACTAAATGGATCACTGTTCCACAACTGAGACAAATGCAAACACTGAAAAGCACCGGTCCAGAAGATTTGCAGCATGAAACCTAGAAAGCCATTTCAAATCTTTCCCTCTTAAAATGCAGAAAACAAAACAAAGCAGAAAGAAAAAGTTACAAAAATATATTTGGGTAAGACATTTCTATTCGTGGGCTTTACACCATTCGCATTTAAAGAAGTCAACTTCATCTTCTAGTGCTGCCATATTTCACCTTCAAAGTCATCAGTTTTAGGTAGTGAGCTTTGACATTCTTACGTGCTAATTAGCAAGTGGTAAAAGTCACAGAAGCTTAAGTTTATCATTTGTCCAATATTTTTACTCTTATTTCAAGGAATGTAGGGTTGAGGCTTGCCAACTAACCGTTTGGTAAAGATTAAAGTAGCAGTGATGTGGCATATGCTTGCACCTCAGTTTAACATCAGCCATAAGTCTGTTCCCTTCCAAGATTTGCAGAGTTGGGAGTTGTTAGGAATATGTTCATCTAACTCATTTGGCTTATGCATCTGAAGGAGCTTACTTTTCTGCCTTAGCAACATGAACATAGGATAAATTAACAGTAATAAGCTATAAGCAGGCATAAGCGTGCGTAAACCAAAAAGAACAGCATATCTATAAGTCTTGTAGCTACAGCCCCCTAAATCAGTGGAACCACTGTAAGAATCAAGACACCACAGTCCAGGATTTGTTCGTTTTGTTGGTTTTGGGTTTTGTGTTTGGTTTGTTGTTTTGTTTTTTGTTTGGTTGTGGTTGTTTGTTGTTTTTTTTAAGTAAAGCTTAACATCTTAAACAAATGAGAAAGTTGAAGAATAAGAACTATTTTGATGCCTTTGACACATGATGTGACAAGGCTGAAGTCAAGCATTCCAAATGAGGAAACAATTGGGTTAGAATCAGAATGACAGCTAGTCAAGAAGTTACTTGATTAAAAAGTAAGATTAGGTAGTAGGTGCAACCTTAACTTCTCAATACAAATATAGCAGAGAGAAGTGTGTTAAGAGCTTGTTTGCATAGGTGCACTTTGCATTTCATTGCTTCTCATTTCATTATACACTGTGATTCTGATTGCCAAAAATGGCTTTTTATAGTTGAGGGGAGGTTTTTTAATCCTCTAATTTAAAAGAAACATACAGAGTGCTCAGCTAGCTCTAGCACTAGCTCATGATTTATTTTACAAGCAGTTTCACACAGCTTTTTACTAAACAGACATTCTTTGTGCTTTATTACAAGTTTGCTCCATTGAGTCATGCTCTCTGTGGGATGTTGCGTCTATATTTTATTTTACTCTAGCCATTAATTACCTTGTGGGCCTGTATCATGTCTCTCTCAGTCCCATTTATTATAACGGCGCCTGCTAGTGTTGCTCAAGTTAAGAGGCTGTCAGTATTTCCATTAGAAAACCCATCTCAGGGGTTTGTAAGTCAGCTGTAAAACTTTACTCCTGGCTGATGGTTGGCATACATGGCCACAGCCAGAAGGGTTCTTTTTTTTCATAACATTAAATTGAGCTAGAAAAAAACCCTCACTGTCATAGAATCAGACATGAGTTTTGACACCTTGTTTTTGAAACTCAGAAACAGCTTAATTTCTTTAAATCAAGTTTTGCAGGATATTTGCTGATAATGTAAGTCAGTACTTGTGAGTTTGTTTTGTTGTTTGGGTTTGTTTTGGGTTTTTTGTTTGTTTTGTTTTGTTTTTTTTAAGAATTCAAGCCACCCTTCCACTTTTTTCCTGTCATTGAACCTCCATCCTCAACACCTTGTCTCCCACAGGTCCAGGATCTGCTCCTGTGTAGCTGTTGCCATCCGAAACAGCTTTTGAGTATTTCGTCACATATCTGCCCTTCCATTTAAGTTCAACAGCAAAGATAAATTACTCTCTTCTGCTTGCATCTCTACAGCCACCATGTTCACTTGCAATTAAGTTTATGTCTCCATTTTGAGCAGAATTTGGAGGAGACACCCCGCGAGACTCCGATATACCAACACCTGTTTCTTCTCAGTTTAGAATCAAAAACGGGCACCCCAACAGCTTCTTTGTAAGGGCTTTGAGGCAAGCTAGTTTGACAGCCAGAACCCTGAAAGTTCAAGCAGTCAAGAAGCTATCACAAGCCTCAGATATCCAGCACTTGGCAGTACCAGTGGTGGGGGTGTCTGCTAAGTCAGGAACTTAGCACCATAGCATGCAGATGTCTAGAAAAACCCATCTGGACACCACCATGGCTTTACAGAAATCAGACCTACAGAACAGACTGTCTCTGACTGACAACTCAGTAGTTGCCTGGATGACAAACACTCCAACCTAAGATTTAAAGCAAGTTCTTCCCGTTTCTTTCCAATAAATCAACGAAGAATTTTAGTGTAAACTCTCAATGACAGGCACTATCCAAAAAAAGGAAAAACCTTGCAAGTTAGGTTGTGTGAGTAGACCTCGATAGAAAAAGCACAAGGCTCAGAAACTGGAGATGTGTTTGAGCTCAGTGATCTCATCATGGGAATGCATCTTTGCAGCATAAGAATGGTACATATTCAAAACTGTATACTATAGTAGTACAAAGCAATTGGAAAACTTAGTGTGGTCAACTGTCTTAACTAGATAATGTATGAAGATTTCACCTAAGTTACTTCTTTCCAAGTAGTTTGCTGAGCTTGTATCACAACTGTTTTTCACCTGCTATGCAAAGGAGCTTATGGAAAATAAAGCTGAGGCTTTTAGTATTGTCATGCTTATTGTAAGGCAGTAACTACAATCTATTATTACATTGATAAATTTTAAAGAATTCACACTCATCAATGTTTACCTTTAAGAGCAATTTGTACTTCTATTGAAAAACCTTCAAGTCCCAATTTGACCAAAGTTGATAATTTCAATTAGAGTCTTAAAGGGACCACAACATTTTCACCTCTGCTTCAGAGCTTGGACAAAGCACCGTGGAAGTCATCTCTAGATTGTTCTTTCTCAATCATCTGAACCAGCAGCAAGGAGATGCACCACATACTTAAGAATACCATAGCTGCACAAGGCTATTAAAGTCTCCATACATGGTTCAAATGTCTCCACACTGCCCTTCCTCTCAAAAGACAGTAGGGGCAATAAAGCAACCTATTAAAGCAATTTTAGAAGGGAAAAAAGTTACAGAAGACTACAGAAAGTCTTGCAAAATCTCCACACATTGATTAACTCCACATAACTGGTGGAGAATAAGCCAGCTATCAACCAGAGAGAGAGGAATGAGAATTAAATTATTGCATTTATGAGCTATAGGTAGGAAGAAAGTGAACACTGTTTTTGCAGGACAAGGAGTAAGTAATGAGACTGATAAAGACCTGAGCACCACTAAATCATCTGAAAAAAAAATCCAATTGAATAGAATTACTACCCCTACAAATCAGCTGCCCTTGCAATTAAGCTTCATTTGTCTTAAATTCCCTAGGATACATCCTGGTTAAACAAACTTCTTGGATAGATGATAGGCTGGTTATTTCTCTGCTCTCAGTTAAGTAAAGTGGCATTAATTTTGAAAATTCATTTTCATCATTATTTTAACTGGTTGGAATATTCTGCTGTATCTTTGACATCTAAAGAGTAGACAATTGCTAGTCACTCCTCAGTTCTACTTTATACTATTGGTAAGGAAGAACATCTATATGTTACATGGAACGGAAGATGAGTTAGAGCAAGAGGACAATAAATCTAAAGAAAATAATCTACTTCATCCAGCTGAAATAATATATTAGACCCAGGGGAAAGAAAAATATAGTTAGGGAAAAAAAGTGTCCTTCAAATGCAAACTTAGAATTTTGTCTCAAAATACATAATCACATTAGATTAGGAAGTTAATCTTAAAGGTTAGAGCTAGCCTAACTGAATGTATCCTTTGTGACCCTCTCTTTATGCATACTCAAATAACTGAAAAGATCCTACCTTGCTAGGTAAGAAGCTATACTGACTTGAGTACCAGCTTAGCAAGCAGCTAGTTGTGGCCTTACTTACTCCAAGCCTAAATACATCATCATACACAGAAAATGAACACTCCTTAAGGAGTTTTAATAAGCAAGACATCATACAAAAGTAGAAAAAAAAACAGGGGGGTTTGTTTTTCTTTCCTCTCTCCGAGATACAAATTTAAGAACATCATCCTATAACTAAAGTACAGGTAATAAATTCTCCTGGCTTTGTAGAACTTTATTTCATTGAGTCTGAGCTGCTCCAGGCATCCCTCAGGTTTAAACCCCAACAATAGGACTGAACATGTGAACTTCAGCTCATTATTGAATACTAAACAAATACTCCCCTTATGAAATCTCCTCAGTCTTGTAGGCTTAATATTTTGGCATCAAACTAATTTTGCTTCCCAGAATTTTGAAGGGAACAACCTTGTATACAGCCGGATGTTCTGCTTTATAACTTGTTGGCATTTTTCTGTTCCAGGCCTACCCAAACAATGTTTTTGTTTCATGAACAATTTAAGTATTTCCAAATGTGATCTCATCCCAGTGAAAGTGAGATCTTTCGGATTTTCTAAAACAAAACAAAAAATCAATTGTGCATGAAGGGAAAATACATTCAGAGTAGATTGCTCCAAATCAAGACAAAAAGAGGAGGAAAACTTGTTCATCCATTTCCCCAGTGACTCCTCCCAGAACTGAGAAACCCAAAGAAAGTTTTGGCTGAAAGTGATAAATATTCTGGTTTTGATGAGCTGGCCACTGGCAAGCTCCCACAGGAGACGCTGGCAAAAGATCCCCAAGCTGTTCTAACAAGTATTGATACATAAGAGCTAGAAAGCCTAATACTGGAGTTCGTGTCTTGAGAGTGAATCCTCTGACTTCATAGGTGTGTCGGACCCCTGCAATTCACATCAAAAGGTAGTCTTATTTGTCACATGGATTTCAAGTTTTTGGCTGTGCTAACCTTACAAACAAGCCTGGTTATGTAGATTAACAATCTCCTCTCTCTGCATCTGTTTGAATTCATCAAAGACAAAAGTAAATCTTTACATAAGAACAATATATGGCAAGACTGCAACCTTTGATCCCAATTTCTTTAGTTGATTTTACATTTCAACTCCCAGCTCTTTCTTACTGGAAAGAATAGTGTTTATTTATTTTTCTCCACGAAGTTTACACTGGCATTAAAGATTTGCTTCAAACAAGAAGTGGTAGCTCTTATTTAAGATCCATGTTCGCATACAGTCCACAGTAAGCTTACTGTCCATAAATCCAACTGGTATTTCTCCATAACTCCTCTCAATCTATTCTGCTTTCTCTTCTAATGCAAAGAGGAACTGTCAGGCATGTTTATGGGTCAATTTTCAGTTTATTACTTCGGTTGACTAACAGGCTTCCTTGCTAGACCTGACCTATACTTGCCATTGTAAAATAATTAGAAGTGATGCCTCGATGTATTTACTGCTGTGAGTTTATTAAAATTAAGTTTTGCTCAGGAAAAGCAGCAACAAGCCTACCTGAAGATAAAAAAACCTTCAATGAGGAAAGGAGACTTACTCAGCTCTGGGATTTCTGCAAGTCATGTCCATTATTAAATAATAAAAAGGAGTATGTAAAAATTACATATTAACATTTTGACTCTGCTCCCCCTCTTATGAAATCCAAGAAGCAGAATGACAAGTGATGTAAAGGTCTGATATGCCAATATTCAGGGTTACTTGTACTGGCCATTACTCAGATAACACACAAGTCACAAACCATTGGCAGAAAAATACTGTATTATAAATTGGTCTTTATTTTGTGCAGCTCACTTCACTCTCCAAGTAGCTACAGAAAAGGTGGTAGCATGCTATTCTTCCTACTAGCAAAACCTGTGAGGAAGGTCTGCAAAACTCTTTCAGTTTAGGTCTCCTAAATAAACTCTGTGACAGAAAAATAAGAGCACAAGTGGAGAAGGCATCTCGAAGGTTTTGAAAAAAATGGTCTTAAATGGAAGATGTTATAATGCACTTTGAAAAGCCTGGGATTGCGAAAGAGAGCTCTAACATGGGATTGCTTATCAGTAACACAGTCTAATAAAGTAAGACCATGTTAAACATACCAGAAACCCACTTGTTGGTTTTGTAATCATTTTAAAGTGTGACATAGCTTAGGACAAAAAGCTCTTGAACCCACAGCAAACCTCAAAAACTTCAATAAGGAAAGCACGTTTATTGAAAGAAAAATATTTATGTGCCTGAAGCTTACTTTAAAAAAGCAGTTTTATAAAACACTAGAAGTTGGCTCTAGTGATAGATTTATCCAGGGTGCATTAGATGGACTTTGACATGTTTTTAACCTGGTTAGCAATGATTACAGAGCCGTCCTTTGCATTGCATTGCGATTTCACCGAGGTATATCATTTGGAAACATAACTGTCATCTCTGAAGCACTCTTTAGCAGGGACAGTGACAAATATGTACTTAAGCCACTATTTGGCTGTTGCTAATAGATGAATGGGGAGTTTGCAGGGCTGAAAGTCAAATGAAGTAGAATAGAAAGCCTGAACTTCTGCCACAGAAAAGAGAAATTGATCAATTCAGAGGTGACAGGGGACACAAAGATGCTTCAAAAAAAAAATAAAATAACAAATCAGAGTTATTTTTCTTGCAATCTCATAGCAGACCTATAGCTTTTGCCCCAAAGGATTTGACTCAAAATTTTAAACCTTTCATTTCACAAGCACGTGACATGAGTGATAGCCAGGTGCTGCCATTGGCCACAGCAACGTGTGGAGACAGCCTGTTAACGTGGCGCTAAGATAATGTCCACAGGGAAGAGAACTCACTTGGCTCGGTTTCATTTTGTAATCCTGCAAAGGTGTACTCCATTTACAGTCTGGAGGAAGTCTGCGGACCTCTGCAAATGGTCCTAAATTTTTCACCTTCCCATTTAAGGCACGCGACCTAGACTAGGAATAGTCTTTATTGCCTATTCACAGTCAATAAAAAAATTAAAGTTTCTCTTACCACTTCCAGTAAACTGGTAACATTTAAATGAATTTAGACATAGCCACTAAGTAAATTTGTAAATAATTAGTAACAATGTGTATTGCACCACAGAGCAAAGAGCTGAAGTTTCTTCAGCAGTTAGCCTTTTTAATGCCTTTTCTGATACAAATGAAAAATATCATGTGTTTTAATAGGCTGATACCAAAAGTTAGGCTGCTACAGATCTTAGGGACACTCTCTTCCTAGGGGAGTGGAGCAATGGGAACGTGTACATGAATAGCTCTGGGCTTGACCATTAGGGTCCTGTAGGTCCACCGGCTCTACCACAGTGCTCATGCTGGCACCGGGCACAGGGGGAACTCATGGCAGCAAGCAGGGGGCTGAAAAGGGAGAAAACAAGGACGCTGGCTGTATTTGCCAGTGAGGTTATTTATACCAAACCCTGCTGACCCTGAATAATACATATGCACCCAAGTCTCATGCCACCAGCTTGCTACTCTTCAAGATAGGAGCGGCTTGTGGGGAACAATAGTGCGAAATAGCTAATTCTTCAAAGGTTAGAAATCTATTCCACAGGGAAATTTCAAATATTTTTTGTTTGTTCTCATTTAATTCCTTTAGCCAGCACTAGAGAGCCTGGGAAGCATAGTCCTGCAGCGGGTAATATCTGCAAGGTTCAATCTCAGACACAAACTATTTAATGGAAGTACACAGATTGAAACGTGGAGCATTTGACTGCTGAAATATGAGATTGCATTAAGTGACAGCACGAACAAATTCTTCTCTTAAACATTTGCAGAAATTGAACTAAAATGGTAGAATAGTTGAATTAGTTTCTCTAGAAATTCCCCACAAGCCTACCCAGGGGTGTACATTACTCAAATTACATACATAAAATAAAAACACATTAAAAAAAATTTTGTCCTGATTTTCACACACTGATCAAATGCACTGGAAGGATGAATTCATTCCTTGTTGTTTTCAAAACCAGCACACCATAATAAATATGTAAATGCTGACTCTAATTAATGAATTACAATTCAAGCTGCAGACAAGCTGTTGCTTTTTAGGTATTGTATTGATTGAATTCTCTGTGTCTTTTTTTTTTTTTTTAAGTGCACCATTATCCTCCAGCAAAATGTTTGATTTATGATACAGATACAGTGGAAGTTTTAAGTTTTATCCCCAGATGTCTCATAAAAAAATAAAGACAAAGCAAGCATCTAAGTAGGAATGACACCAAATGTCAACATCCCAGCAGTTTATACAAGAAATGTACTCTCACATGGGTAGTGCTGCAGAGGAGCAAGGTAAAACAAAACTGATGGGTCATTCACAGGGGGCAAAAGGCCACTTAGGGATGGTTACATAATACATTTTTGGCGGAAGCTTAGTCATTCACACACGGCTTATTTTCCAACCAAAATCAACATGTCTTTTCCCCACTTTGATTTGACCTCGTTCACTAGCGCATAGAATTGCTTATCAGGATGGCTAAGCCCACAATACAAGTTCCATCATCACCTACATTTTTCAACCAGACAAGACTAATGCACAGCCCAAATCTCTGCTTTGAGACCCTTGCAAACTGCAACGATCCTTCTGTATGTGAAGATGCTTGGCAGCAAAGCAGTATGTTTTGCGTTGTCAGAATTTACACAGTTAATTTAGCACTAGCATGAACCTGAACTTACAGAATGTCATATCAGAGCTAACACACACAGAAAATTGTTATTTTAACCTTACAGTTAATAGCATAGTAGTTAAAGTCACTGAATAATTATTCAATGGCCAAGAAATTTTGCCTGGTTACTCAAAAAAAAAAAAAGGCTTAGCTGGTCACAATGCCCCACGTAGTAACCGTTAAGCAGAAGCCTGTCGTGCACGGGTAAGCAATCCTAGCAGACAAGATGCAGGTAACCGCTGCAAAACCCTCTGCACAAAGCAACAAGCACTACGTTTCAGCCCAGCTGCTGCGCACACGCCGTCGCACACTGCGCTCCCCACATCAGAGATGACACAGCCCATACCCACAAGGAAAATGAACTCTCCTCTTAAGTCTGTGTGGTGTTTTCATATTTATAGCTCAGCCTGCACAGTCACCACCATAACTCTTGAGGGGACACTACAGTGTCTCTGGAGAGCAGTCTCGTTAACGTTGAGGAAGATGTTATTTAAACACTGAAGAGCAAATCTATTAGATTGCCTGCTGATTTTACAGCAGAGAAACATCTAGATGCTCTCTAAAGGGTAAGTTTAGACACTTCTTTAATAAAATATTTTTATTTGCATGGATATAAACAAAAATTTGATCTCCAAATGGATCCAATGTATATTCTTTTCAGATATTGATGCGACGAAAAATGCAGCAGAGACATAATATGGAAAGCTGATCAAAGAAAAAAATAATCGCAACCTAGAAACGTCCTGTAAAATTGAGTAAGTTAAACTTCGCCAAATCTTCATTTTTGACACAATCAAGAGAAAAAAAAATGCACCCGTGTTTTAGTAATATCATAAAATTCTGTATTGACATTTCCAGAACAAGCATCTCAACATTTTCCCCAAGGTGTTTTTTTAAATCACCTATTACTTTAGAAATAAGTCAACATTAACATGAAATAATTCCTAGACCGAAGTTGCTTTTCCACTGGATTTGATTTGGAGGAGAACTTGGAACTCTGTGAGCTTATTTTAAAAGTAAACTAAGTGTTGCATCTTTTGCAAAACACTCTAATCATACAGTTAAATTTAGATAATCCAGCTTAGTAACAGCCAAAAAGCAAACAGGAAAAAGAAGAAGAAAAAAAAAAAAAACAACATTAAATTGCCCAGGACAGTTGCTCCCCTGCCTCCAGGCAGTGGATCCCTGCCTGACAGAGGACACCAAGTGGAAGTCCCAGTCTCAGCACTCTGCCGACCAGAAATTGATGAGGATTCACCACCACTGCCAGACACAGGAAATTCCCTCCCAGCAGATCTGCAAAGCTCAGGTTTCTATTTGCTCTCCACATATACTCCAACACTTGAAATGTGTCCTTAACTGGACCATTCCCGATGCTCTGACTGTTATGGACTTCTGAGAAGAGTGATAATGACTGCACGCCAACCTACAGGGCCAGGCAGGAGAGGGAGATCTGCTGGTCCAGCAGAGAAGCAGTTCATGGCATCAGTCACAGCCCCAGCCAGCAAGTGTCACTTGTAGGGTGGCACCTGAAGGGGGAAAACCCCTTTACACACTAAATCTGTGAGAAAGCACTTTTCTTGCCCTGTGGAACAAGGATGAAGTTCACCCTTGCCATTGCTATTTCTCCGAAGTCAAAGCTCCACAGAACAGAGGCTGACTAAACCTCCCAAATTCACTCTGTGGCTACAGGCAAGCTTTTTGGACTGGATTAAGAGTCTGAACACATGGCTGTGATCAGAGGCCATGCAGAGAGACTATCTATGCCTCAGGCAGCCCAGTGTATTCCGGGTGAACAAAGAGCAGAGCAGCTTCTATCTCCACGCTTCAAATGGTGCAAAGTATGTCCCCACTAATGCTACTCGTTCTGGTCCTGAAGCTAATGGCAGAGACTGCCGTTTTTACTTTTTCTGATCTCTAGAAAAGCTTGTGCCACCGAGGGTTTTAAACCTCATGCTGAAGTTATGAGGAGATTGAGACTGTACTTAAATACTGCAGCAATAGGTGCAGATGTTAAGTAGCAGTGACTGGTTTGCTGTTACCAGAAAAGCCACATTTAATCTGAGTGCAAACACTCAGTTTTCTCAGTAATTCAGTTTAGTTATTCACTTCCCTTCCCACTTTGAGATAACTCCTTTTAAAAGAAAAAAAAAAAATATTATTACAGCTTATAGCAGAAGTGTTGTTCTTTTATCCAGCTTCGAACCTAGGTGCACACCTACCAGAATAAAACAGGAGTTAACTGGGTCCATTGAAAAGAGTGAGTCAAAAGCAAATCCCTGCCTGCTTACATTACTGCTATGTAAAAGTGCACTATAATTAGGTTTGTATATCACAGATGCCAAAAAGGGGGTCATTACACCTGCTCCTCCCAAGAAACCTTCATACTATTCACTAGTTAATTGTCCATTTCTGCTTTCCCCAAAATAAAATGGTGGTTATAACAAGTATTTATCCTCAGTCTTTGGCTTCCTGACAGAGATTATTCAGTGCTTAAAAATGCAAGTTGAAGTGAATTAACAGTTGAACATCTTTTTTTAATTATTATTTTTAGTGTTGAAATGTCTTTCTTAAGAATCCCAGGCTTTTTCAGAATAGCCAGATGCATTTTCTTTACCCTGCTTCAGACTTGCAGTGGACAACCTGAAGGGGCAAGAGCGAAGAAATGAGAACTGCCCACACAGCGGGTGGGGGGTGAGCAATTTAATTTCTACTTGCAGATACAAGCTTCTATCTCCTCTGCTAAATACCAGCTTTTACTGTAGAGAGGCAGTGAGCCACATCTATTCTTAAAGGACTTGTTTTGTGGTGGGCAGATGCAGACTTTAACTTTAAAGAGGGAAATAGTAATAAATATTTAAAAACACCCACAGGTAGTCTGTGAATAGTAGTTAACGTCTGTTCAAGCTACAGAGGATGCTTCAGAGAGAGAAGGCCATAGGCAGTTTGCCCTTCACCACTTGCACAACTTTCACTTCAAACACAAGATTCTTCACTTATTTTCCTGCAGTTATATCTGCCAATATAATTTGTCTGTTTGGAATAGAGAAATAGCCCATCATCAATGCCTCATTAAGTATTAGGAGCTGAAACTTCTGTCATGAACCATTTGAAATGCAATTTCTCTGACTCTGGCAATAAGATTTAGATCTGCAAATTTGATGTCTTAAGATGTTAAAGATTCCCCCGCTAATAATATACAGGAACACACCCGAAAATAAGCAAGCCAAAGCCTTTGACATGTTCCAAGTGGCATGCCCTTTCAAGTTTGCCTTATACCCCATTTCTATTCCATGTGACTGAGATAAACCTGGGTGAAAATGAGTGGGAGAGCATTGCATCAAGTGCTCTTCAGAATGAGTTTATTTCACTTATACTTCTTTTTTTTTTTTTAAGAGGCAAGAGAAATAGTTTATATTTATAGGGCCTAGAAACTTAAGATGGAAAAGGCTGAGATTTAGATCTCATCTTGTGATTCTGAATTGATGCCTGAAGACTGACAGTCTGCTAAGCACAGGTAAACACCGATTTATCTCAGTTGGATTTGGTCACTTAAATATTTTGGGAATCTGAGTTAGAGATGAGGATTTAACCTGCTCTTGCTCAAGAGAGCAAGTAAGGCAAGAAATATGGCAAACTTTCCCTAAAACGTCACTGGGTTCTCAGAGCTAAATGAATCTCTGAAACGGAAGGGAAGGGACACACAGAGAAGTTACGTTGAGGGAAGCTTTAACGCTTTCAGCGGCTACTGCAGCACGTTGGCAGGTGGCACCTCACAGTCCTGCCACACAGTCCACGGGCCCCTGGCTACTGCTCAGGACCCAAACTCAAGGCAACGGAAGCTACTTGAAAGGTGGAAGCTTGTTATGGATTTAACGCCTCTGTGGCTTCTGCAAACTTGCCTGCAAGGCAACATGCACAATTTTAGTTTGGTACAGCCTTTAAACCATTGCTGATGAGTTTTACAGACACAGTGGAATTCCTTGGGGCTACTTAGAGAGCAGAAAAATTTATGTGTGTGATTTGACCCCAGTAACACTCACTGAGTAGAAATATTTTTCTAGAGAGATTGAAGCGGGTATGTGTCCTAATACAAAGCTTGGTAAAAAGGAGTCAGCTGACTAGGCTGGCTAGGTATGACCTTGCTTCCAGGTATTGCAAAGCACAAAGAACAATGCTTAAATCAGAGTCCATGATGCCAGGCCTTCACATGAAGAGCATGAAAAAGGCAGTTCTGGTAAAAGAAGCTCTAACATGGCACACACACAGAAGATCAGCCAATATGGTACAAGTACTTCCTCATCAGGAGAGACCACAGGCAAGCTGCAGGTTCCCCATGTCCTCCCTCAGGATTGATCTCCACTCACTCCTACAGCAATGCTTTCTCCTTCGCACTCGAACCCCTAACTCCTTTTCCACCCGCTTGGCATGAGGTCTACCAGTCCCAAAACTAATATGCAAAAGGGTTACAGAAAAAGGAAAAAGCAGAGGACAGCCACTCACCCCACCAAATGACCTGGCCTCAGTGCACAGAACAAGATCATTAAAACAAGAAAGCCCAAAGCCTCCAACCTGGAGCTCCCTACCCCTAACGAAGGCAGTCATTGCACAGAGCCCACCCAACAAATCTTTGGGCAGCACTCTGCGGAAGGAATTGATGCAAGCAAGATCGACCCAAAGAAAAAAATAAAAAAAAAATCACTAGGAGTGTCTGGCTATACCTAAAAGTTTTTCCTGCATTTGCAAGGCACTAGACATTTCAGAATTAAACATAAGCAATCTAAGAAGTTACGCCAGGGGAGGCTCAGGCTGGATATTAGGAAAAAATTTTTCCCTGAAAGGGTTATCAGCCATTGGAATGGGCTGCCCAGGGGGGTGGTTGAGGCACCATCCCTGGAGGTGTTCAAAAGATGGGTTGATGTGGTGCTGGGAGATATGGTTTAGTGATAGTGTTGCTTTTTGTTTGTTGTGTGGGTGTTTATTTTTGTCAAAATTAGGTTGATGGTTGGACAAGATGATCTTTAAGGTCCCTTCCAACCTAGACGATTCTGTGATTCTGTGAGAGACTTTGCTGTTTAGAAGATGCAAAACATGGCACACATTATGAGCCACTGAAAAGCATGCTTTACCTCTCACAGTATTATTAAATCATAGATCAATCTTTCTTGCAATCTAACAATAAAACATTTACTAAGTCTTTATAAGGTATTACATGGGACTACCATTATTCTGGTTGTGATTCATATATATTGAAAACCTCTTTCAAAACATTGTTATTTTGCCTGTGGACTGCAATAATCTGTTTTTCCAGTGAAGCATATTAAGATAAGACTGAGGGCTACTCTGGAACCAGGTTTTCCCTAAAATATGCCAATGCACGTAAGTGGCAGGTATGCTCCTTTCCTTCGAATAAAATAATTTCTGAATTATAGCATATATATTACTAAAAATGTAGAAGGATGAAAATTCAGTGACTGACCAACTGCTTTATTGTTCCAAGTCATCACAAGAGCAAAGGAAACTATTCAATGAGTAAGTTTGTCAGTGTATGTCTAAGCTTATTATATCATCTGGTTTTAGTTAAAATCTGATACTTAAACCATCCTGTCATTGCAATGACTATGTCCCACAGCACAGAAAGATGACTATGGATGTCAGAAGACACCGTGCTATGAATATATAAGCATCAGATGGATAATGTAGTTCTGAGTGTTGTAGAACAGAAGCAAACACAATATTTTCCAAAATTTCTTTTCCTTCTGATGTGTTGGAGGTTTGAGGAGAGAAATAAGACAACAGTTAAAATGCTTGTCCCCTGCATTTAGACATTTTGCTGTGAAATGATAATGTGACATTTTTCTGAAATTTCAAGCTGTATGCAATGCAATAACTTGCTAGAATTGTGTGAGAAAACACCTCTAAGGTTTTTTTTTTTCCCCCCAGATTATTGTATTTCCTTTATTATAATAAATATGTTTATCTTAATTTTCAGAGCACTGATTTTGAGAAATGAAAAGGGGGAGGGAGGCAGGAGAAAAGCAAAAGTAACCTTGAGTTCACTGCCATCACCAAATGCAGAAAACTTCACATGTTTGTAATCTAATGACAGCTTGCAGTGTAATTGTTGCTTCCACACTGACTACTCACCAGAATGACAGTAAGTGATGTTGACACAAGATAATGAGCCATGGCACAAAGCATCTAACAAACACAGAAAGAAAACCCCGGAAAGGGTGTAATAATGATAGTTCATCATCTTAATTCTAAGACACTAGAGTTATTTTTGGATGGATCTCTATCCTTTCATCAAGCCACTCTGACTTTCCTTCATTTTTGCTCCCTGCCCTTGATCTTTCACTTATTCTGAACAAAATAAAATGCAGACAAGAAGGGCTCCATCAAGAGCTGAATATATTATAAACTTTAGACTTCCCAATGTTAGCTCAGACAACTGCTCTAAATGGAGGGCTGCACAGCATCAGAGCTCTTCCAGGTATCCCACAAGTGATGGGACATGAGGTCAGGACTCCTACCTCCCCACAGGGGCCATCAGCACCAATGGCATGCAGCTCTACCTCAGTATGACAAGAGCAAGGACGAGGACTCCTTTGCTGAACTCAAGTATTCACAGGGGCCGTGGGCGTGCATTTGTTGTTATTCTATTAATAATACTAATTACAACAGCATAATGATGTTTCTTTTTTAAAATATAAATGTGGAAATGAGATGCAAGAGCCCAAGTTCAGGTCTTCAAAGGCAGCTAGCCATATAACTCCATATAAACTGCCTCTGTGAGGTGGGAAACCTGATTGTGAGGAAATGGACCAATAAGGCTTTCACCTGAAGTCAGAGACTAAGTCCCCAAGTGACTTTAAAGCTATACCAACATCTTAAGACTTCTACCAAAAAGTAGTACTATTTACAAAAATACCACCCAAACTCACTAAATAAATCTGAAAATTTCACAAGAATTAGTGCATTTTCTTAATCTATTTTTCTCCTGATACCAAAGGAAAAAAAACCCCACACACTAAAATTCTGAAATACTGCATTTGTAATAGCATGTGTTATCCCAAAGTACTTGAAAAACTAGTATATGTTTCTTCACAAAGACTCAGCTGGTTTTGCACAACACAGCAATACAAAATTAAGAGCACAATTTCGGTTGTAGAGTGTCTTTCCCCAAACGTAAGCAGTCCAGTTTTCAGAGTCTAGAGCTACAGAATCCTCTAAAGCTGAAAAATAGTCAGTAATGACTTCATACAGCAGCATTTATTTTGCTTTTTGCCTAAAATTGTGTATGGCTGAAGGAGACATTTTCAGTACTGTAAATCAAGGACTTCCATACAACCTAACAACATTTGTTCCTCTACCCTCAACGCTGTCTTTGAGGTCTCCCACCCATGCACAGATCTAGGCAAGCCATGATTACAACAGCTTGTGTCAGATCACAGAACAAGGTGGGAAGGAAGGGTGCAGTTTTTCCTGACATGAAGCAACTGAGGGCATTAAAGGACATTTCTGGGGTTCCCGAGAACTCCCACAAGGACAAAGAGAACCCGCATGGGGACTATGGCTCCCTATCTCCTCAGAGTTAGGTAAATCTAACAGAAAATACAAACCTGAGCAAAAAAGAACCACTCCACCCCCAAAAGCAAACCCAGCTGTAATTATGTGCTTGCAGTAAAAATTATCTGCATTCATATCCGCCAAAGAACTGAAAAAAATCAGGTTCAGATGAAGATGCAAGGTTTCCTCACCACTACACTGTGAGTTAGTATAGAAAAATATAATTAAATGCTTTAGACATACACCAAGTCCAATTTGTACTTCTTTCTCAGAAGATTAGAGAAACTGCACTCAAAGCAGCTTGTTAAGCAGTAAGTAACATTTTAAGAAAGGCATTTAACAATCTGTTCCTTATACAAATCCTTTCCAGCCAAATTGCACCTATAAAGTTATAGCAGAACTGTTTTGGAATCAAACATGAGTTGCATATTTTTATTACACATAAGGTGGTTAGCGTATTACAATTCAATTAGTACATATATGCCTAGTTTTCTTTTACTCCATTTTATGAGCACTCCAGCAAAACCTTTTTATACACTTACAGTATGAAATTACATTTAAGTATGAGATGTCCAATGTCAGGGAGTTGACACACACAGAGTAATGAGGGTTGCTTATCTTTTTTGCGTTTTCCTGTTCACCTAACCTTCTTATGGGTTTCTGAATGTCTATTTTTAACATTCGCTTTAAGTTCCAAAAGCAATTTTTTTACCAGGAAAAGTTGGTGATTTCCAAAGCACTGTTACTGGCCCACTTGCATATACCATGGCCAGGCTGGGCCTTACAACAGAATCATCCACCAGCTGAAAGCACCGGGTCCCAGTGACCAAACACAGAGAGGCAGAAAGTACCACAGCAAACCCTTCCACTCCAGTGTTACAGTTGGCCTGGAAAGGGCAGTGATGACTGGAGAAGCGGGGTTTAGAGCAGCTTTGCTGTTCAGCCCCATGGTCAAACATTTTCCTTAGGGCTCCTGTGGAATTTCTACCTTCAGACCAAAACCTTCAATCTCTTTTAAAGTGGAATCTACTTACCCAGAGAGAAAAGACCCCAATGCTTCCCACAACTAATGATTCTTACAGTCAATCCCTCATCAACGCATAAAATGCCAAGGCAACCTGGGCCTGGGATTACATTTACCCAGAGGCAGCACTGAGGTGCACATTTGCATCACTTTGTGCTCAGTTATTAACACTAAATATTGCTGGCTTTTTTCCTTTCTTAAAGGGTCACTGGTACCAGTGTAGTGTAGAGAGCCTTTTTGTCTCATGAATAATCAACAAAAAAATCTGTTCTGCCCTTCCACAGACAAAGCACATTAAGAAAAAAAAAAAAAAAAATCCTTCCCCCATGTGTGTTTTCAAAACAGTTTTGGGCAAACTTCCCACTGGATCCTGCATTCCACTGGGAAACAAATTGTATTTGTGTTTATGTGGACATCTATTTGCACTTATCCATATCAGGTGGGTGGTTGGAGAAGAACCATGGAACAGATTAGACTGTTAAAAGCAAAGTGATCTTTGCAGTACTGAAACTCATTGTCACGTACTGATTATCCAGCATAAATTATGAATTGCCATTTCTCAAGCATCAGGTCACTGTTCTCATGCGCTCCCACATTAACTTGCAAGATAACCCTGGATGATCTGAAGACATCAGACACGCTCTTCTCCATGACCTTGTCCTTCCCTGACACTCAGTATGTGATAGCACAGCTTTTTTCAAAAGTTAGGTAAAAAGAATTCATGAATGTGTGGGCAGAAGCACAGGTACTGTCTTCCTGGACAAGTATAATGTATGCTAATTCCTTGCTTTTGTAGCAGAAATGGTGTTTCAGAGTGGACACCAGCAACATCTTTCTCCCCAAAATCACAAGGCTCAAAGTATTATGAAAATATATGAGTAAGAATGAAACACTAGTCCTTTTCCCTGAAACTTAAGATACACTCTAAAGCAAAGAAAGCTTTTCTACTCTCA
Organism: Arenaria interpres; assembly: GCA_013399435.1. Lineage (NCBI taxonomy): Eukaryota > Metazoa > Chordata > Aves > Charadriiformes > Scolopacidae > Arenaria > Arenaria interpres. The sequence continues at coordinate 285,144 of VXAK01008485.1, forward strand.
AGCTGCATTTGCAAAAGGCTTAGGGAATACAGAGCATTCAGGATCACAGCATAGCTGCATTAGTTCTCTTCATCTAGTTAAATCATTATTCAGCCCCTCTCAGCATAGGAATACCAAGCCTGACAGCTGCTCCAGGCAGGGAGATATCTAGCTGTTGAACACAGAAACTTATGTTCAACTTTGTAAGTGAATTCAGCCTAGGTCAAGTTTAGTTTCCTGGGGTTGTTGGAGGCAAAAGAACTTAATAAGTATACTGGAGAAAATGAACGGAACATGAAGAAAAGTCTGGGCTTATTACTTTTGCTAAAGTGCTTTTTTCCACTATCTGAAAGATAATTTGTACTTTTTCAATCCTTTGGCATGCCAGCTAAGACATGATTGGTCCAGTATGAATCCATCATAATTAGCAACACTCATTCTATTGGAGCATTTGTTGAATTGCATGTAACAGGAGGAGTCAGTGTATTATTCATCTTGCTATTAACAAGAAACATTGAAATGCAGAGGTCTGAGAGCCAGAATTTCACTCTTCCACCCTCAGTTATGGCAATTCATTACAGAAACTCATGTGGGTCAATTATTCCCCCCCACTTTTTTTAAACTATTCAGGGGAAGAGGATGCAACACTAAGATGAGTTATTTCTGAATAATTTTGGGTCACTCTGCTCGAGTTTCACATCTACAAACCAGTAAACACCACTAAATATCATTAGACATCTGGTTAGGGTAGTAACCAGTGATGTGCATACAATAAGTGGATTTCTAAGTAGGCAGCATTATGAGATTGCAATTCATACATTTTATAATAATAAAATACTAATCTTTCTGTAGTTTAGGATAGGCAATGTCTTCTGAGCTAGCCTACTGTGCATGGTAGAAACTTAAAGTTTGGAGAGCGCTCCCCAGGAGCAATACTTCACTTTTTCATCTGTGCTGACACTGTTACTCATGAGGGTGAAATCCAGAGAAATAGCAGCACAAGGACAGATGCAATGAGTTTTTAAAATCTAGCTGGACATCGAAAAGATAGAGACAGAAAGTCTATCTGTTGATGTCTGTTTGTCATTTTGTCTGTTTGACATTTACAAATGCCACTAGGCAATGTTTTTCTATTTTGCTTCAGAAATATTTTTAAGATTTATGTGTATACTATAATTAATGTCAGTTAATGTTTGTCATCAATATTTTAAGGTTTGTGACTAAAACTACATATTCAACTTCTTAGCTGAAAGTAGAAGCTAATCTGTATGAGATAAGGGTGTGCAAAGATGATAATTTGACAAAAGCCAATGAAAAACTAAAGGAGACAAACATGCCACACAAAAAAAGTGGTGGAGAAAAAAAACAGCTTTCCTTCGCTCCCTGGAAAAAAAGAAGGGGTTTGTGAGGAAACCAGTCTTTGTGCCCAAGAAGGAAACAGAATTCCTTCATTCTCAAGCAGATGTTTCCCTGGGACTGGGTATATGGGAAATGCCTCCAACAAACTTTTCCCCTGGCATTCCCATTTCAGGTTCACTTTCCCTTGCACCTCAGCATCAAAATCAAAGTCTGGTAAGAGATAAGAGAAGAGAGAATGCTGTTCCCTGATCTAGCAGTGTGTATCCTTGTTAATCACATCAGGATGATTCATTTCTTGATCACTGATTAGCAATAGTGGAGTTTTCAGTACTCCATTACTGAGCAGCACTGCTTTAAAACACTTCCAGCTGTATGAAGCTCCCCCAGTTTCACCACCCGCAGGTCTGAGGATAGGTATTACGCACAAAAATAGAGATAATCATACATTCGTCTTGATTCAGAAAGCAAGGATGTTGCTATAGAATGGGTCAGTGACCTCTCATTCTGCTGTTTGTCCTATAATAATGGCTCTCACATACACATGAAATAGCTCTCAAACAAGAGCTGAGAGAAATAGAACGTAAAGAAATACAACCATGTGTCTCGGTAGCGTCATCATTCCCTGTTCCTAGGCAGTCCTGTTCGAATTCATTGGCACATTGAGTACATACTCAAGAACATCCCTACACATCTTAGTATTTAGATACATAAACACTACAAAGGTCCTTCAGCTGAAGTTTGAAGGTAATACAGATGACAGTTTAGTGCTTTTAAGATGAAAAAACATTATTATATAATCAGAATTATCGTAATTCACATCTATAATCTTATACTAGCACCTTCCCAACACTGCCAGTTATGATCCCCCAGAAGTTCTCCATCTTGATTCTCCAGGAGGTTAAAAGAAAGGCAAAGGTCATACACAGATCAATTATCACTCTTGTCTGAAACTCTATATTAAGCCTAAGATAAGGGCAGTTCAACAGAATGCAACTACTTAAGTGAGCACCAATTTTGTTTTAAATCAATACTCAATTAAATATTTCCTGCAGTCTTATCCATTAATTGCTTCACAGTAGAACAAATAACATTCTAACTGCCTGTAGGCTGGTAACAAACCTGTTTTCTTATTTTATAATTGTTTCGCTTCCTGGCACCGGCACACTTCTTCCTTGTTCCTGTCCAAACACACTCAGGGAATGAAGGGATGATACAACAATGTACATATAGAGGTAGAAAGTGCATGTTTTGACCACAAAAAATGTACTGGGATAATTAATAGCAAGTAGAGAAAGAATATCTGAGAAAGTGATCAAACACCACATATCTAATGGGTTTTGTTCTTTATCTGCAAAAGCATCTCAATCTCTTTTTCAAATTTAGGAATAAAGTTGTACGGTTTTCATAACCAGCAGATTTTTATTTTTTTTTTTTTGCATATTTAAGCTTTCTTGCAGGTTGTAATTACAAACTAAGATATCAGTAATTTTAACCTCTAAATATTGAAAGAGGGAGTGAGAAACATCTACCACCAGCGATAAAGTAAATGTTTTATACCCAAAATTTCCAATGCCCAAATCAGGAAAGAAACTGCTTGTTGGCATATTATTCCTACAACTCACAGAACTGCAGAAGTCAACACACAATGCTGCACTTCGTTCACATCGTATGAAAAGCATTAAAACATCTGCTCTGCCCTAAATGAAAAGACTCCTTTTTCATTTAGAAACTTCATGCTTTCCCCATGTCATAACATCACCTGTACAAACCTCTGCCATTACTTCATTTCTGCAGAAAACTCGCATGGATGCTTTAACTCCCTTTTTCCCAAAGTGGTGAAACACCTCCTCTGTTGCTTTCTCTACTCCAGCATTCTGCTCAGGCTTCAGAAGTACATGGGCTAAAGGACTACATCAGCTCCCACTTTGATGCAGCTCCACTGCCCCCTCATTTGTTGAGATTAGTTTGCTTGCAGGTTGTAAAGCCTGAATAGATTTCTTTGGAAGGACACCAGCTTCTGTGCTTAATTCCTTACCTACCCCACCCCTCCCTGAAAAATCTGCATTCATGGCCTTCTCTAGCCCTTATCCAGAATAGCCTTTCCACAACTCTTCACTTGACTTAATTACATCAATAGAGGAGTTGCAAGCTACCTTAAAAAACAAACAAACAAAAAGCCAACATACACTACTGCTGTTTCTTCTCCTATGTAGTCTATAAAATGTAGCAGGAGATAACTGAATAGGACTGCTGACATGATTCTAAATGTAAAAGGGTAACTAACTCTGATAATAGAGAGTATGGTACGCTGCTTGAATTGGTTTTAATTAAAAGCAACGATAAAGGGCAAAACTAATTCATGCAACAAGTTAGGGCTCTTAATCTGATGCTCAAGACCAGGAATTCAAAAAGTGAACTGTGATTGATAGTCTCAGAGTCGCAATGAAGATTGAAAACTCTAAAAACACAGTTTATCCTATTATGTTAATTAAAAATAGACTACAATTTGTCACACTGTTGCAAGTGCAAGTTGCAGCACATATGAAAGTCTTAGGTCTTCAAGCACCTAATTAGGACTTTGTAAGGCTTCCCTGCAACTGACATTCTTAAAAATACGAGTTCTATGTATCTGCAAAATCTTCTTCCATTAGTAGGCACCAGTTTCCACACAAACATCTAATGAGAATTCATCAAGGCTGATCACAGAGGGATGACCAAGCATAGCTATTTTTCCAGACCAGCCTAATTTAATTCACTTAAACTAGGTTTTATGCTGTTACCCAGTCCTATCCTGTGCCCTGTCCTAACCCCAATCACATCCAAGATAAGAAAAAGATTTCAGATCAAAAAACACTTGTTGAGAAAACAAACATTTTCAGTAACTGAAGAAAAGAGAATTCTAATTTAAATCGGAATCTCTCTCACACTTTCCAAGACCATAAGCAAGCATTCTACTTAATATCTGATCTGCAAAATGCAGCTCTTACACTCAGCCAGCTTTAAAAATACTTATATAGAATAGAAATTTTATAGAATTATTTAAGATATTTCAGAGAATGGAAAAATTGTTTTTAAATTTCCCTTATAAGCACATCATTAACTACACCATTTAAAATAAAAAAAACCAGCATGACATATAACAAAAGATAAGAATAATACCTAGCACAAAGTGCACACAAGTTGCTTTAAAACTAGTTAGAAGTAGGTATTTTGCAAAGACACTTTACCTTTTTATTTTTGGGGCTATTTTCCAATTATTATGTATGGAAAATATACACAATTTAAAGTTATTTTCATGGACATAGTATAAAAGAAGAATAATTATTGTAAATCTGGGAAGAGGCTTCTGTACAAGGCAACTACAAAAAAGGAAGCTTTACCTGGCGTGCTTAAGGAGAAAACAAGGGGTTTAACACAACTTCACAGCTGCAAAGTGAACGCATCCTCATGTAAGATTTAACTGTTAATGAACAGACATTTTGACTAGAGCTCTCCGAAACCAAACAGTAGGTACAGCTTGGGCGGCAAAAGCTTCCCACCAGCACAATTCAAGCTCCTTCTTGAGGAAGCCCAGACAACGTGCCGTATTGGCAGATCTCTTCAGACCAGAACGGAAGGGCCTATGCTTCTCTCCTCTGAAAGATTATAGACCAAAATGCTTACACAAATACTTCATGTTCCAATGTGATAGACATTTGTTTACGATAGTATATGTATAATTCCAAATAAAGTTAGTTTCCCTCAAAGAATCTCAAAACCCGTTAAAAAGGATTCTCAATAAGCTGTCATTAGGAACAACTATAAATATCTTCTATTCTCTTTGTTTTGGTGATTGTTAAAAAAACAAATAATAAATTATTATATGGCTACCTGGCTATCCTACTGAAATATTAAGAAGAGAAAGATCCAGCCGCTGCATTTTAACAAGCTTAAAGGAATGCTTCTGACACAGTAAAGTCTTAATTATACCAAAGTAAAACTTAAATGCTGCGGGTTTTGTTTTGGATCTATTACATGGAAAATAAAATAATCTAAAAATCCTGAAATTAAGGAAAGATGTTTTTCTTACTTTTCTCTAAACAGGCATCTTAATTTTCATTGTCAAAACACATCCTTTCAATACAAACTGCCACAGAAAGCTTAATTTCAGTACTTCCCACATTTTTGTGATACAGCAGTGCCTCACAGGAACTGTGGTCTGGAAGCCCTGTGCTTTGCTTGCACCACATCTCCCACAAACCATTTTCTACTTCACCGCCCCCGTGAAGTAAGTTTTGCTCTAAGGCCATAGCTGCAATAAAGGGTACAGCCTAGATGATAGGGACCTCTCATTATGTCCCAGTGTTAATTTGGACATCAGAGTATAGTTTAACTCTGTTTTGTTGACCTGTTTTCCTGTGGGTGGAGGGAGGTCACAATCATTCGAAGTTGCCAAGCAAGTTTATTCTTACTGCAAACATATTTTTGTTGGCTGAAAAGATATTTGTCATGTCTCACCTGTACTATATTTATGCACTTCTCCCTCAGGATAAACATGCCTGCAGCTTGGATATCATAGCCACCTTATAAAGAATCCCTTCTATTTAAGAGTTATGCAAGTGAAAACTTTTCATCATAAAATGATTTCATCTGTGGTTCTCTTAGACAAGAAGAGAAACATTCTGATTAAATCGTATGTAACACACACGTAGGCCCAAGTATTGCCCAGAAGACAATCTAGATAACTATAAATAATACACAAGCTAAGGTAAAAAGCTTTCCTGATAATCACTGTCCTGGTCCCATTGCCTGTCTCTGACCCTCTACAGGAAGACAAATTAAAATTCCTCTTGGTATAAAAGCTTGCTGGATATTTGTTGGTGTCACATTAGCTGTTCTAGTCTTTCAGATCCCCTGTGATAACTTTAGAGATGAGCTTCCTCCACCCTTTGCTATCCCTTCCAGCAAGCTGACCACATTAATTTAAATTTTTATGCTTTCTCAGAATTTAGCTAATTGTTTCAGTCCTTGTCACCTAGTGTGACATGGACCACGTCCATCCAACCTTCCAGCATGCCTGATTGCGTTCAGTGTTGGTCCTTAATGGTTTGTCTGTCAGTATTGGTTAGCTACAGGCTAGATCTTTAGACAACATACTGGCAGTAGGATGCATATACCATCATAGCACATAACACAATGGCTTTTATTGCCAGGACAGAAAGGTGATTTTTCCCAAGAGATTCTCCAGCCCAACACAACTGCCCAGCCCACGCGACCCTGGTCTGCAGCAAGAGTGTGACAGTGAGAGGCATTACTTCAGTCCTCATGCATGTAATTGAGGGACAACACCCTCTGACACACTCCCTCTGATCAAGGGCCTGGTTTAATTGCATTTTACAGCAAGTTTTCATAGATAAAGGAGTACCAGAATGAAGAAAAATCAGATCCCAGTGGCAAGCAGCTAATGAAAAAAAAATCTCTAAGTCTGTGAAATGTTTTTGCAATAAGTTTTACCAAGTTAGAACAGAGGGATAATAAGAAAAGTTGGGACAGAATTGTTATCAACACCAAGATAAGAACAAGGCATACAATCTTTCTATTAAGAAGCTAGAGTTGAGGCAGCAATGCTTACACATACTGTAAGGACTTCTGTTAAAATAGCCATTGGACCAATTGCCACTTCAAAAGGACCTGTTATCACCCTCAACCTCAGAAGGCAAAACACATTCCAACAACATGCATTTATACAACATGCTACTCATTGAGATAAATTCATTAGGGAGTAACACCTCCAGTAGCTTTCTGGGTGGTTCCCACAAGGGACAGCAGTCACACCATGTTAATACAGAGTACGTCCACGAAGCAAAAGCAGCACCATGCACAAGCCAAGCAATCCTTGGAGGTCAACATTCTGGCTGTCTTTGCATTGACAGGTCCTAAAAGTCCTTCAGACCAGGCAATTCTGCCTCATGCTGCATACCATAAACCTCAAAGCCTGCCACCCATAATCAGCTTTGACTCTGGACACTGTAGAACGAGCTGACTAGATCAAATGAAGGTCATATTCACATCTCAACTTCACGCAAGTTAACAGAAACAAACAAACACGAAGTTACACAAGACATTAAAGGGACTGAAATCAGTGAGGATACTGGCTTTTAAAATCCTGCCCAAGCTTGACACAAAGTACAGCCTTAAGGCATCACCAGCCTGTACTGCTTTCCAAATGGTAGCATATAGGAGCTTTTCAGCTGCAATCACCCTAGGAAACAGCAACTATGTTTTGCATGGCACCAGTTTGACACCTAACCTGGTGAACTTCCAACAACTTAGGAACCCTCTCAAAGTTACCCACAATTATCCACTCTCCCTCCTGCTTGCAACACCAGTGAAATCTACCCCAAAACATTACTCACCTCTGCCCACCATCTTGCTGCATGACCTGGAAATGAGACTCCACTGCTCTCACGTTGTTCCCTCTGTCCGGAGCACAGACAAAGCACCTAGGCAGAGAAGCTTCCTCTGAAGCTTTATTAACTCCTTCATTTACATCAACAGCCAGAAAACATCACCCCAGTTTACTGATTGTGTTTCACCTAGCCAATTAAAAACCAGAGAACATGTACCGGTTTAATTACTTAAAGCTGTACAGGTGCACCAGGCTGGTGGATTTAGTCATTTCAGCTGTGGATGGGGGAGGATAATTAGCCACAGCTGATTAGCAGAGTCCATCACTGCTGCTAGAGAGCACACAGAAGTCATTGATTTAGCTTAATTATGCTAGGAGTCTTACCACTGATGGAAAACTTTTACTGAAACTTAAAAAAAAAAAAANATCAGGTTTTAATAAAAAATAAAAAAAAAAAAAAAAAAAAAAAGGGAGATTTCCCTATTCTATCTGAAATTCTCATCAGCTGTGTTCCCACTTTTCAAGTAGCAAAATTCAACCAAAGTGTTAAAACACAAAATCGCTAATTCCAGTCCTCTATGTCACTGTTCATCCTCACACCTCCATAAAGATGTGATCAAAAACTTACAGGAAACCAGTGTTTAGCCTGCAGATTGTCCTGGGAAGGTACACACAGAGGAACTGACCTCCTAGGCTGCCTTTATAGTCATTACCCCTTAAAGCTCACAAGTCTCAGAACACGTTAGCTCTCTCTGGAGTGACAGACAAGCTCTGTCAGGCTGTTGACACCTTGATGTTGCCCACAAACACCCGAGGTTTTGGCTGTCAGTGGTTATTTGTTAGAGCTGGCAGTCATCCTGCAGTTGTTTGGATGGGATACTCTGTTTGGATGCTCTTCTCAGCAGCCTTTCACCAGTACATTCACAGTTACTCCTTAAGAAGAGTAGTGGCATCTGCTCCTCACAGAAAGCAAGAATAGATTGAGCCATGCTGTAAATGCTCAGCAATTTTTTCTTCACCAATTGCTAAAACAAATTGTTTTAAAAGACAATTTAAAGGTGACGGGAACAAGAATAACTCTTAAAATCGTGGGTACGATGTTATCTTTCCTCTATTCTTTCTTTCACTGCTTTAAAGTTCATTGATTTCACAATTACATGGAGAGTCAGATTAGAAAATATATTCCTAATGGAAACATTTTACCTGTTCTTGTAACCTATGCCACCTACTGTAACCAAAATAGAGGAAAAAAAAAAAGAACAAGAAAATGAAAAAAGTACAGTTGCCCCTATTCCATGTGTATATGATTCACAGTTTTAAAATATGTGTACCATGTCCTTCAAGCTTCAACTTTTCCACTCACATGGATTTCTTACATAGTTAAATTTCAGGTTACATGTATAAGGATACTTAAGTGTGATCAGTGAACTGTTGGCAAGTAAGTGTCTTGCTCTCGATTGGTGAACGCTCAACAATTTCAAGACTCGTTTTATTTTTGGAGCATTGATAAGCCATTGATTGAATTCTCTTTACCTAATCTGAGAAAATCCATCTTCAGTTTCTAGACACGGTGAAGTGAAAGATGACCTTTCTCTTTTCCAAGTATTTTTTTTAATGATAAGAAGCAATCTCCAGATCATTATGGACCCTTTTTCTCCCTTGGAAAAATCTGTTGAGGATGTTCCCATGTTCTTTCTTCTAGATGTCCTATTTGTTCCGTTCTAGATGGAAGCCACCTATTCACCAGGACAGCGCTTAGGATTCAGCCAGCACTGAACTTTGTTTACCCACAAAAGCATGAGAATAAAGTATATATAAATAAATCTAGACTGTATGGTGACAAAAAGCACTCAGTATGGATTAGTTGAGAGCAAGTATGTCCAAATAAAGTTCAAAATAAATTTTTGCTTGTGAAGAAGCTGCAGACAGCAAATAATAAATGTATCTGGTAGGCTGAAAATAAATAAACTTGAGTGGAAGATAATGGGAAAGAAGGCTTCCTACAGGCAGCCTGAGGAATGTTAGTGCCAATAAATAGTAACATATTTCCATTCTGTAACATCTATTAATACTCTCCGAGGAAGTTAGGCATGATAAATTAACATTCTCCTTTTCCAGAAAACTCCGAGAGGAATTGGTAAAACTCAAATCATATGAATCCAGACTCTTTAATTCAAACAGGAACAGTTACACAGTTCCTGTTTGAATTAAAATAAAAAAAAATACCTAAGTCTGGACTTTTACTAAATGCATTAATACCTTTTTTTTTTTAGGTGATTAGGTCACATGAAAGGATAATGGCTGCGAAGTATAATGTATATAAAAGAACATAAAAAAAATCATAAAATGATGGTGTTCTATGGCAAAAAGGAACCAAGCAAACCAAAACACAATAAATATAACACAATAAATAAAAAGAAAAAAAATCCCATTACTCTTCATTATGAAAAAGAGTTTTCTAGGATGAAAGGGGACTCTGGTTTCTTTGACCATAGAATCATAGATTCACAGACTAGTCTAGGTTGGAAGGGACCTTTAAGATCATCTAGTCCGAACATCAACCTAACTCTGATAAAAACCCATCAGTAAACCATGTCACTAAGCACTATGTCAACCTGTCTTTTAAATACCTTCAGGGGTGGTGCCTCAACCACTTCCCTGGGCAGCCCATTCCAAGGCTTAATAACCCTTTCAGTGCAAAAATTTTTCCTAATATCCAACCTGAACCTCCCCTGGTGCAATTTGAGGCCATTTCCTCTTGTCCTGTTGCCTGTGACTTGGGAGAAGAGACCGAACACCGCCTCTCTACACCCCCCTTTCAGGTAGCTTGGGTAATTACACACTGCCTTACTATAGCCCCTAAAATCTATATTCACTAGACGGTCATTCATTTTTGTATTGAAGAGTTGCCATGTTTTATCCTGCAGAAGGCCACATTTTAACAGGGATGAATACTAATTGTGTATGGCTTGCAAAACATTTTGAGGTTTTAAAGCTTCACAGGGATGCTTGGCCATTTCTTCCTTATAAAAGATATAAGGAACATATATAAGGAAAGATATACTTTCTTTGCTCAGGGATCGTGTGGGAAATGTACCCTCCACGACAATGACCATCCTTATAGAATGGTAAAATAACAAATCAGTTATTTTATGAAGAACTGATGTTAAAGCTGCCAATTAAACCCTAAAATCCCCCAAATGGGAAAGGTTTGGAAACTGTTTGGTGTTTTTTGGGGTTTTTTAAAATAATTTCCTCAAAAGAATTTTCTAACATAGCTTGTGATAAATTAATCCAAATAACATAGCCTTAAGATTTGAGTTTCATAACAGTCCATGCCACCTCAGATCACCTGCAGCAAGAGCAAACACATCATCACAATTTTCTTTTCTTAAATATGCCCTTGCTGTTCAACAACAAAAACAGCAAAAATTTTGCTATCCCGTGTTTTGCAGAAAGATCAATTTCTGGTGCTCTGTCTCCTGCCAAGAACTCCTTCTTGCACAAACATTTACTCTGACTTAAATGTGGCTATGCAAATCCTTGAACCAGCAGGCAAACTTGAACTCTAGCATGTAAAGAAACCCCACTCAAGTCAATTGCCATTCTTAAATGTAAGCATAGGCATAAATTGCTTGTTCAGTTTTGCCTAAGATGATAGTCGGGACTGAAGAAATTCATTAAAATGTTATTTGGATGAATCTAACCAGCCAGAAGGAAAAAAAAATCTTACTCTTTAACTGTATTTCAGATTATAAATTTGGTATCCAAAGACAATCCACCTGCATCTGGTTCTGACAAAATACTGTGATATGGATATGAAACCTATTTCCTGTCTCTTAACTATCCTTTGAAAATATCATTATAATTCCAAATTTAAATAGTTTCACAAAGTTCTAAAATATAATTCTTCTCCTTAGGACATAACTCTGGAGGGGAAAATGGTAAAACAAAAAATTATGAATGTTTCCAAATACTGTTATTGTAAGTAACACAACTTGAGCAATGCATTGGTCATATGTAATAAATAAATAATTACGAAAAACTCAGAATAAGTACATGAAAGTAGACACAGTCTTTGTCCCAAAGGCCATTGAATACACAAGCTATAAACCATGCAATTTGGTACTAGCAGAATTTCCCTGCACTCCAGATGTCCAATACAAATGTAGCATGGTTGATTTACAACTAGAATTTTCATGGAAAATAGGATGAAGGAAAGCATTCTCCCTTTCAGACAGGTGCAATGGAGAGGTACCCCCATCACAGCAGCCTTCAGGTCACTGGAGAATGAGAAGGCAGCCTCAAAGCATGTTCTCCTGACTGACCTTAGGCTGAAGGAGCCAGTCTGAAAACTTTTTCAAGGTGGGTGAGTCTACATTTGTAAACATCAAAAAGAGTAATACAACAGGCAATAAGATTTCTGTAAGCCGATGTTCATTTTCGTTTGTGTTTTGTGTTTTTTTTTTTTTTTTAGGAAAAAACTCGCCTTTTTGCCACAGTGGCATGGTTAATCAATCTAGTCTCTCTCCAGAGCTCCACAAGCCCAAGTGTTCCTTGTCTCGCTCAGTGCAGAATAGCCTGTACCTCTGCCAAATCCTGCCACAGGGGATGCAGCAGAGAAATCACAGGCTTGGTGACCACTTGCAGTGTCTCGGGGCACAGTTAGACATGAGGCAGGAGAAACTCAGCTCCTGAATCTCTGTTTAAGGCCCAAAAGAGGCACTTCCAACTACTGCAACTTTCAAAACGGAGCTATCCCATCCTCCAGCCTCGAGAATTAACACAATGATTTTCCCTTCTCTGCAGCCAGAGCACCCTGCTTATTTCCTTAATGCCTTAAACGCTCTCCCAGCAACCACCATATACTGAAGGGTCCTTAATTTCCACAATGCCTCTACTAGCAGCAATACCAGAACCAAGGATGATAGCATACGTACTCTGTTTCAGAGTCACATGCTGTTTCTTTCTCTGAATTTTGACCTTGAAGCTCCCCATTAAAACTGTTGCTTTTGGCAGAAGCAAAAGCCCTTGACCACAAAATAAGGAGGAGGAGGGTGAGGAGGGAGCAATGATGAAATGGAAAAAATCGAACATCTGACCAGAATTGAGACTGTTGGAAGAATAACATTTCCAAGTTATTTTTCCCACCAGAAATACGGGAGAGAAAAGCCACAATAGATTTTGAAACTGTAAGCTGCAGAAATGGTGGGATTTGTGGTTAAAAAAAAATAAAAAGAATCAACAGTGCTCATATTTCATCCAATGCTTTCTAAACTTTGTATAAAATCAAGAAGTGTTATCATTCCCTTGGGGACACTGAGGGGACAAAGTGATATCATGAAACAAGTCTGCCAGGCAACTTTCCTTTATGTCTTCCCCTCCTGGACCTGCCACCCACTTCCAGCTCTTGTGGCAACCAGGTGAGCATCCCCAGAGAGCACAGAGCCAGCCCAGGTCCCTCACCCTTGTACAATACCTTCCCTGCTCACCAGGGCCTACCCCAGCAGAAGGACCTTCTGCAAGTAAAATACATAGCTCTAGGTAATGCCTTACTCCAGCCTTGTCGCTTCCTGACTGCACCTGATTCAATGTCTCAAGGATGGTCTTGTAAAGATTGTATTTCACCTACCATGGCCCAAATACAAAGGGGGACATCAGTCAACACCTCATTGTATAGTCAGATGGGTTTGTATCTCCCAAAGGGGGAAGTTGGGAAAGACAAAGGGGAGGGAGAGAATAAAAGCGTGATTTTTAAAAGATGGCTGGTTTACCGTCGCAGTCATTAGCCTGTTTTGCTAAGCTCCTTTGACTGCTGCTGCTGCGGGCTTCCAGCCAGTTCTTCTTGGCTGGTGCCCTGCAGGGCACACCTACTGCTTGGGATGAGGTGTGTGCACGTGTTTCCGTGCGTGCGTGTGTGCATGGAGCTTTGCCTTTGCACCATCGGGGCAAGCCACCACGGCAGAAATCTAGTCTCTCATTTTCAAGTGCTGTGGGGCACTATGCTGGGATACATAGCAAATAATAAAAAAACCAGCCTACCAGCTAAGGAGGCGCATCAGAAAGAACAGCTTTGGAAAGGAACGGGCCACGCACTTCTTTGAGTCTGACACTGCCTGAAGTTAACAGCTCACATAAGAAGAATAAACTGGCGGTGCTGTAATTGAATTTTTATGGAAATAAACAGGTGGCAGATTTACTATGGCTGCGGGGATAGCAGGGGGTGAAATGCTGCAGCCACATTAACCTGTTTAATTTAATAGCCTCTCTACTCCAAGAGAAAAAGAAAAAAAAAAAA
>VXAK01008485.1:301401-368311 GCA_013399435.1 Arenaria interpres
AAAAAGCAGCAAATCGCCACGGCGGCGACATTTTGGAGGCACACCCAGGGATGCCCACAGGAGCTGGAATTTGCAGCTGGGTTGATGCTACCACCTAGTGGGTATTTGTGGGGAAGGAAAAGCAGCTCCGATGAGACCAGCTGAGCAGCAAATCAGTGCAACGCTCTAACAAGCCTGCAATTTGACTGAAACCACAGCGAGAAGGGTAAAAAACAAATGGGCTACAGAGGAGCAGTCTCCTGGTGTTTGCTCCTTCTCAGAGAGGTCTCCAACCCAGCAGTAAGACTTGCTGGAAGATGTTTTCTTTGAGCAAAAAAAGCAAGTCGGGACCCTTAAAAGCAGTCAGTGCTCCGTCATCCACCGGTAGCAAAGGATGATCCATGCTCTGTGTGTTTGGACTGTGAGAAACAGCCTCAGGTCTGCAGACAAAACTCAGAATTTCTTGGTGTTGAAGCTACCACTAAAATTCTGAAATGTTACCGCTACCATTGCAAATGCAAACAATATAAACTCACCTTATGGGCATCAAATCTGAATTAATCTAAACAAAAAATAAGAAGAGTATTGCGGGGGTTTTGGGGTTGCTTTTTGTTTTCCTGAAGTTATGTTAAACTTCAGGAGGGTTGCTGTTCTGGAAGAAATATCTTCAAGCGCCCTCGGTGCCTTACAACACTAGGATTTAGCACGCAAGGAGGTGACGTTTTTATGGGCAAAATATGCAAAATATAGCACTAAGGGGGACCTTCTTCCTCAGAAACCTGTGCCCAAACTGGCCACTACAAGCCATAAATGCAGGAAAATTATGTTGCTCCTCACAGTGGTATAGGATAATGGAAGTGTTGAAACTAGAAAAATATGATACAGGTATATAAGTGTCTTGGGAGTCTGAAGATATCATAAACCACTCATGCTTTTCTGTTTTTACTATCAGAACCCCATAATGCCTACATAGTGTTTTATCACCAGTTTTTCCTCAGTTGGTTCTTTATATGGAATGGATACAAATAACTCTTACAGGTAGTTGAGTACTATTCAGTTATGTAGTACTGGTAACCCAAATTCTCTAATTTCATCTCTTCTTTGGGGGAACTGTTTTTTTTTTAATCCAGGTTACTCCTTGGCACACATGCATGAAAAGTTAATATTCCTTTGAATGAACAAAAAAATCAAAGTAAACAACAAAGCTACTGAAATAAATTTGGAAGGTTTTCCCCCTGATTGGTAAGATGAAAAATATTCCAACGAACCCAGTTCAACATATGTACAGGAATTCTACAGCTGTTCTGATATGCTTTCAACAATCTAAGCATAAAAACCACTGCAAAAACAAAGGCCAAATAATTCTTTTGTGTGTATCTGCTTATCAAATTCCCCAAATCTTTTTGCATCTTTTGTGCTGTTATCTCATCTCTTTCTGCTGGCTTTTTGTTGTTATTTGTGTATTTGGTTATTGTCACTCAAGCAGCGCATGTTTATTTCCCAGAGCAGTATTTTCAGTCCAGAATAATGTATGCAACTTATATTTAGATCCTTTGATACTGATTCTTGCTTTATTTTACAGGGAGTGGGGTGGTGTTGGTTTTGATTTTGCTGCTTCCACAATGGATTCTTAACAACATTAAGCTTCAAAACATGCCGTGATCTCATTTTTAGAAATATATCATCTTGTTTACATTTTTATGGGTGCATGACCTCCATAGAATATTCTCCATCGTTCCATTGCAGGAGTGCTGTGGTTTTGGTTTCACAGAGTTTTGGGTTGTTTTCACAGTTTTATGTAAAATTTTCCTTCATCTCTAATCTGAATGAGTGTGATATCCTCAATTTTTACTGTTCCCAAGCATGCAGGGGTTCTAACCCTAGTGAAACTCTATCTGAACCTGAGTTTAATCTGAATTTACATGGCCTCTATCCAAACTACTTTTCTTTTTTTTTCCCCCCGATATAGTTGTCCAAATTTTAGGGCTAGAATAAGTCCTGTGCCTCTGAAACTTTTTTCACAGCCCAAGTCTGAACCATCACAATTGAAGCACAGCTGCAATTTACATGTTTTCATTTGTTTGCAAATATATCTTGTTCTATTGAACCAACCCAGGTGTGTGAATACAAACATGAACTTGAAGGGCCCAGAATCCCTGCTTATGAAAATCAGCTGACATCAGTGGAGTTGATTAATTTACACCCTTTAACCATCTGGCCCTCTGGCATTTTCTATCAAATATGGCTAGAATAACAGCCGAGTGGCTAAGCAGAAACTAACAGGTAATGAATGTATGCAAAACAGTTGCACATTTTGTAATTGGAAAGTAAGAAATAGATTCCCCTGAAATTTATATGCTGAAAATACTGAGCTATAATCTGTCTGTTGGTAACGCACAGGCTGGACACGCACAGACCTACCCAGCATCTGTGCCATGGCACAGTCACCTGCAGGCATTTCCCTCCCCACCTAGGGACACGCTGAATTTCTTCTGCTGAAGTGGCTCTGCTTGCACAAGTTGACTAAATATTAAACCAGTGAGGAACCCCAGCCTTCAAGGAGTTCAAGGAATTAGGATCTCTCTCTCTCTCATGGTAGTGGTAGAAATTAAAATCCCCTCAAGCCCTCAGAGAGCTCAGAACGACACTGGTGGCATCTCCGATGTTCATTGGACTTCTCTGTTTGTTTGCTTGTTTGGAGGGGGGAGATGTTGACCAGCCTTTGCCCTTACCTCCTTGCCAGCCTTCACAGCTGTGCTCCCTGAATGTACACAGAGACCTTTCCCTCCCTCATTCCTAAGCAAAGGGTGCCTAAAACCTTCTCTTCCTTTCTGCTGGTCAGGCTAAACAGCTCCTGGCTCAACATGATGGCTTTTGCAAACCCCAGTCTTAGTCATTTAAGGTGTGTCTACAAAGCCAGGCGGTGGTGGTCAAGTCAGTGTGGGTATCAGAAAGGCTCCGGCTGCGTTAGTGGAGCCCCCATCGATAACCAGGCTGGGCTGTGTGGGCCTGGGGAGGCTGTTGATCTCTGTCTCTCCTTCCGCTGCTCCATCCATCTTGCTGAGCAAGGCAAACTGCCTCTCCCTCTGCATCGCCCCTGCGCCTGCAAATTTCATGTCGCGTATCTAAGGGAATCCAATCTGAGGGGTTTTTTTCCCCATAGCTAGGAACAGGCTTATTTGCCTGTTGATGTGGCAGTAAGAGAACTGGATTTTTTTTGTTCTCTTTTGGGAATCCGAATCCAGACTTAAAAACCTTCCTCATGCTCCTATCACCCCCTGAAATCTGTTCCGCGTGTCTGCCAAAGCCGTTTGTCTCTCTCTTCAGAAATGACACCAAAATAATGCAGTCATTGCCCAAATGCCAGTCACTGCCATCTTCTTAGTAGGGAAAACAAAAGGATCTTTGATCTGAGCTAGTTATTCATCCTGCCCCACACCTACTACTACTGTTAAAAGCATAACACACTGGAGGGAGATTGCGCTATATTTCATGAACATTCATTGCTGGCGCTAAGGGACATACCCATCTGTTATTTGCTCTCAGCTTTGCTTACTGATAAAACAGGAAAGACAGCTTGCTGATGGGCTCTTTGAAGCAAAAGGCTTCTCTCTTTTTTACAATTAAAGTCTATAAATTATTTTTTCAATAGACGGTATGCAGCCTACCTCAAATCAAAATTACTTATACTAAAGTAAAATAAAATATTCTGTACATTTTTTTGTATCACATGATTTTTGAGTGATGGAACCTTACAGCAGTGTGACACTCCTTAAAATATATCGTACTGGACTTTTTCCCAGCACAATCTAGCTTTGTGTTAACTGAGTTTCAAACATACCCTCTAGTGTGACTTGCAGCTATGCTGTCATATAAAAATGTGTGAGAGGGTTTGTGCGTTCTGTCTCATGGCCCAAGAGGGAATTAAGGGCAGGGGCAGGCAGGAGGACGTAGCTGCCTGTAGGACGGAGGTAATGGCAGATACTGGGCTATGTCCTTTCAGGGGCTCTCTCTGCTCATTTTTATGGCCATCGTAGATCCCAAGAACATCCTGGTACTGAAGACAGACAGCCTGCTAACACACTGAGAGTGACCTTAGCTGTCAGACACATCATACGAATCCCCTCCAGTGGTTACAGCATCCACCAGAGCCACTGGAAGTCATCCTCCACTTTGGGCTCTCTCAATGCAACCAGGGGCACTGGGGTAGAGAAGGTCCTGTCAGAGCAAGTCTGTGCAGACACTTGGGTCTTGCCACAATGAGCAGGCATTCCTATCAGTCTGTTTCTAGGCATCTTGCTGACCTTTCCCATGCCAAGTTTCTGCTCATGACAGTATAGGTCTCTACTCTGCACAGAACAAACACAAAGGCATAAAATTGATGCCAGGAATACACCTCCCAGAAAAAGAAAAAAGAAAAAAAAAAAACAAACATAAAAAAACACCCTTGCTTTTATTGTGCTTCTACTCTGCACACGCTCAAAGACTTTGGTTACCTCACACTTTTTCAAAAGAGCAGTATCTGAGGATTCCAGCATTTAAGCAGGGATTTTAACAGGGACTCCTCCAGGAGTATGTAATCAGGGATAAAGCACACCTTATGCGCATAGGAATTGCGTGGGAATTCTGAGTGAGAACCAGTCTCTCCTTTTTATTACTCAGAGTAACCACCACATTGCCAACCACCATCAATCAGTCCATCAGCTCAGATTTAACATTCGAAAGTATTAAAAGTCGCGTAGAAAGCTTCCAGTTTTGCCAAACAAACCCATAACCTGGCAGCGACCCATCTAACACGTGGTACCCGTGCTGCCCTTGAAACCCTGTTGGTGGACCACTGTCCAGGCACTGCGTTCCTCTTTGCTCAGCACAGGAACATTTGGCAGAGGCAGTTCTGAGGAACGGGAACTGCTCAGTGGAAAGGAACATGAGAGACAGATGATACACAGTTTCCTTTGATATATAGTTCAAAGCAACATTTAAAGTTTTGTGATGGGAAGTTAATTTTCTGACATTATAATGTCTGCCGGCGTTATACAACCAGGAAGCACAGGAAGGGCGATTCTCTGTGATTCACAGTCCATGAGTTCTAAGCTTTCCGTATTTAGATGCACTATCTAATGAAGTGCAACAGTTAACAGCATACTCTGTGCACTTCTCAAGATATTTGAGAACAACTCATTGTTCTGACAAGGTCATTTCTACTGCTTGGACCAATTAAACCTCTTAAAGAGAAAAAAATAGATGTGCCTGTTAGCACAGAAAATTCAGATATAAATTCAAGATATTTCAAAATGCCTGCATAGTTCAGAATAAAAACCCTTATAACATTGGAACAACTTTGCTAACACAAACACCTCTGCACAAACGTTTTCATTTTGCTAACTGTGGTGAATCTACAAATGCCTATGATGGAGCCCTTTGGGTGCGTACCCCTGTGATGCCCAAATAACTAGACCAGCAATCTTGCCCCATTCTTCTTCCCCACATAGCTCCCTATTTTTCACAGCAATCCAGGAGTGTTGAATCCCCATTGCTTTGGGAGGCTGGAGCTCTGCATAAGCTGACTCACCATGCCGCAGGTGCCGTCTTGAAATATCCTAGGAAAATATTCAGGGAGGAATACCGGTGCTCTTTGGTTGTACTGCTATTCTACCTTTCTGCATCGACAAGCCCTCAGAGAAGGCTGACAAGTACTATCTTACTAACACCAGCTGAATGTTTTGAGATTCTCGATGAAAAGCGTTGCTGAAGTGCAAGCCTCACCACCAGCGAGAGGTTTGAGGTGCTGGAGGCTGGCCACCGGTGCAGCTGAGCAAGCACAGCCCCCCAAGCACAGCTGGAGTCTATTGAGGAGCTTTGCTGTGCTTCACGGAGGGGCAGGCAGCACAGCTGCAGCATGCAGGCTCACCTGGTTTATGCTTAAAAGGTGATTTAAGATGGAAAGCAAATACCATGCCAAGTGCAGTCACCCTCTTGTGTGCCTCCAGCTACCTGAAACAAACCTGGTTTGCCTTTAATGCACTGTACTGGAGGGTCAGCTGGGCTCAGCTGGACTTCGGGGGATCCATTGGTATGTGCAAAGTCAGGGTAACCTCACCGTGGAAAAATCTCAACTGTGTTACTGCTTTGCCTGCAGCAATCATTGTTACCTCCTCTGTAAGCATATCTGTTGTTGATGCAGCTGAACATAATTACAATAGCAATTTGTCTACACTTTGAAAAAAATGTACAGTTTGCAATGGCATGACTCTGCTGTCATGGACTGTCTTGGTTCCGTTGTTCCCCTCCAAACAGCATGTTTACCACAGGTTTGCTGGTTGTTTTTTTTTTTTCCTCCTGAGCAGAATAAGCAAAAAAAGCACATAACAAAACCTCCACGAGTCCTGAGGCCCTAAATTTTTATTTGGGTAAGCATACCTTTAAATCTCAACTGATATGTGCCTCTCTTAGAGGAACCAGCCCCAAAAGGGCAGGTCTGGTTTCTCCTCGTAGACTTCCACATTCAGGCCTTCACATGGGAGCACTGGAAGAACAGCATGGGTATACTTGCTCCTTATGACGAAGGCTGTCACCGTGGACCAGGACATCTCCCTTCCTGCTCGGGCAATGAGGAGCCTCTACTGGAGATGTTTTGGGGCCATGGTACACAGTTCCTCTTGCTGGAGGCAGAAAGGGCCATCTCTCTCTCACAGTCCCACAGCATTTCCGAGGCACCTGAACAGAAAAAGGGCTTAGGAGGCTTCAGGTGTCATGTGGAAAGGGCAATCTCCTGTGCCCTTTTCCTTTGTTAAGAAAATTAAAGAAGGGAAAGGAGGAAAGGCAGGCACATGCACAGGGCAAGTGACAAAGTGTAAATTAAAAGGTATAATTAATAGTTAATAGGTATAGCAATACCTGTGCTTGTGCATTATTTATGATAGATTAACAAATGTTTTTAATCTCTGGTCATCTAATACCTCCAATCCTTGAAATATACCTATATGTGTGTATGTGTATATAAATATATATTTCCTAGCATAATTTGTTCATTTGTTTAGCCTGTTTTTATGCTGTCAAAAGCCTTCTGGGAGAAATACTAGGGATTTCATGGATGGTCTGAACTTTTCATTCCTTCCTTTCATACAAGGTCTATGGATTATTTACTCATTCCCTTCAAGTGTGAACACATTTTGTCATACATTATTACATGTACCTCCTTAGGGACTATATAATGCAATTAGATCCCCTTCTGTCAACTTTTTTCTAGTCCTGGAGATATTGTACTCTCCAAACCTTTTCTCATACATAACACATTTATTTATTTCCCTGCAGTACACTTTTTGCCCTTCTCTGGACTCCCTACAGTATTTAAGTACCATCTCAAAACTTTTGTTCTGAGACTAGCCAGCAAAACAGCACACAGAAATTAGTCCAATTTTTGGAGATGCTGTGGAGATGTTTTCTTTTCTTTGACTCATAACAGTGCTCTTCCTGATCTTCAGGCAGCTCAATCCTTTGAGAAAAGGAGCCTCAAAAGCAAGCCATTTCTAAAAGAGAGCTACAGCTTGTTGCTTTCTCTGGTGCACTTCAGTCATTTTCAGGGCTGTACTGAGTATCCTGGGTTATATGATTTCCTTTTGCTCAAGCGTGTCATCAGCATCTCGTGTCTGTTCTGGTAGTGTTACAGTCAGCATACAAACAGTGCAAGCAATGAATTTCAAAATAGATATTCTGGGAGCTAAAGGGCATTTTCTTAGTTTTAAAAGTGTTGTCACAATGTGCTAAAACCTTGAATACCTATCAGAAAGAATGAAAACTCTGTTTAGGAAAGAAAGGTTATAATTTGTAACAGCAAGAGTTTCTATTCTAAAAAAATAAAATAAAATAAAACTGAGGGAACAAAATACCAATCCCTCATCAAGCAACCCTCTGGAGATACCAGCTATCTCCTTACAAGCAATACCACTTATGAGCAAAGCATTCTCCACTTTCCTTTCTCAAATGAATTTTGTGCTCCATAAGAGCATGAAGGTGTGATTACATTATGCTTCTTACAGTTTCCAGTGCCTAACTATATTTAGCCCGCTTCTAAACCCTGACAAGTTTGCATTTTCCCTATTGTTAAATAGACTACTCTGTGCAGTTTGTTTCTTCTGCACAATAATGAGCAGACTGGTATGTGTCACTCCTGTACTGTCATTAACTGCAGACTGGAACGAGGCCATACCTTGCTGGAGCAAAGCCAGACCAGAGAATTGTCTTAATAAATGCCAAAGCTTGTTCGAGAGAATACTCCATAGAGAGTGAGCCAGAAAATTTCCAGGAAAACAAATTTTCATCGAAATGCATCGGGTTCTTCAAACACAAAATGATAAAGAGAAACACGATGATTTCGGTGAGAGGAGCCCTGAGAAATCTGACTGGTTTCCAACCAGGTGGAGCAACTCTCCAGAACCCAGGGTCTGTCCTGGAAGCATCTTTGCTATCAAGAGCCCAGCTGTTTCTCTATGATTCAAATCCAGGAGCAGATCCCTCTTGGAGGCTGCTACAGGTAAGGGGTTCCATGAATTTCTGAAGGAAGGTTTTTTCCCTAGTTTTCCCTAGTTTTTTCTTTGGAAGCTTCAAACATATACTTCTTTTTTTCATAAAAGTTTATTAAAAAAAAAAAAATCCAAAGCTCCAGGGTTTCTCAATACCTCAGGACTGTGAAAAGAAATCTCTGGTTTCCACTAGCTCTGTTCTGCAATATTGACTTCTTTAGAGTTCTCCTCACAGTAAGTCTGAAACATGGGTCTGCACAATCTAACACTCCGGGGTGAGCATATACTTTAAAATGTAATTACTTTGGTCTCCCTACAGGTAGAAGGAAACCACACTAATACTGGTGCAGTATATTGCCCACTCCTAGGTGTTTCTCATATTTCTTTCTCTTTCGGTGGAGTACACTATGTTTCAAATTTTTCACTGGAATCATCAGCAACACTCTGCAGCCTCATAGTATGGGAAGTAGAGTCCTTGAAGAATTAGCTTGGAATTAATGGTGGGTTTAATGGTCTGGCTAGAGTGCTTCTGTTCTTAATCCGACTGTCATTACAACTCGCCTGTGTGAAACAACATAAAGATCCAAAACAGATGAATCGGTACTATATCTGGAGAATGAGTATAGCATTGAACTCTGGTCTTCTCGCTAGTGTAGAGCAGCACGACTGTAGAGATGACTTATGAGGCAATTCCTCTATATTAATTTAGATGACACGCTCTCCCCCTCAAAAATAACTTAGGCGTTCTTCTGCCCATGCCGCAAGTACATTTTGCTGAGTCAGCCTTTAACTAGCTCTTTATTTCAATGCCATAAATTTCAACGACTAGTGATAAAATATATACTTTTTTCTTGCTGAGGAGCACCAGAAGTTTAAGATCCACATTTCTCTAACCCTGGAGCTGGCTTTGGTCATTACAGTGGTGCCTGGGGTTAAAAGTAATTAATTGTTCCTGACCAGTACTTTTCCATATAAAAAATGTGCCCGTTGTATATATAAACATACAGGTGTTTGTGTCGGAATAAAGCTCTTAAACAAGGGAAAAATTCAAGAGACCTGAAAAATTGCCCTCTAGTTGGGGGCAGAGGTGGTGCTGCTGACAGCCGTATATATAAATGAAACTATATATGGGGTTGGGCTTTTTTTTGTTTTAAGACCCAAACTTGCCTTAACTATTCCATTAGCAGTAGCACCTACTTTTTTTCTTTTTTTCCCAGAAGATCACTTTTACATGTCAAATCCTAAAGGTAAAATATTATTTTACTGTTATCCTGAATCTGATATAGGCCTGGGTTGCTATTTGTGCCATTTTAATCCTCTTATTTGCTGGCCACATTTGCCTGGCGTGTGTGGTGTCATGCCACGCAGGGGGGAGAGATTTGCTTTCCCCTGGAGTACTGCAAACATCGTCTAAAGGTTCACAGACTCTTAATGGTAATAATTTCTAACGTCCCCAGTTCCCTGTCCTACTCACAGGCTCAGTATCAGCCTGTAAGCCAGATTTCATGTCTAGACAGATTTTATACCCTTGGCAATGACAAAAAGATGCGGGCTTTATCTCTCTATTGTGTGGAGTACAAAGTGATCCCCAGGCTCAGATGGGCATTCTACCTGGCAAAATGCTGTGCTGTAGGGACCTAGGGCACTGGTGTTTATGTGGACATTCATATGTACACATACATAGAACCTAATCCCAGCCTTTCTCTGTTTTTGTCTCCGGGTTCTCTCCGGTGCCATTTCCTATGGTTCATTATTTTTGCCTTTGATTCACTTACCACAAGTCTTATGTTGATTATTGGGTATCAGAGTGATTTGCGACCTGTGGAGGCTGGTGACAAGTGGAATAGATGTTCTGTAGACCCTTCTAACCCAGACATCAATTCTACGGTTGTGATAGTGATCAGATGATTCCCACACTTCTAACATATTTGAGCAAATGTTAAATGTGTCCTGCCCCTTCCTTCCCTTTGTTTTTCCTCTTAAAATGTCATTTGTAGAGTTAGAATTGTAAGACAGAAAAATATCTGAAAATCTCTGATTTAAGGCTAAATTTACCTTTGCTCATGAATATCTACCCTGCAGAGGAAAGGATTGCAGCACCTTGGAGTAAAGATAGAGCATCAAAACACATATTTTGAAGAAAATACATACCTAGTTTCACATAAAATATCTGAAGGTGTGGATGAGTATGTTTAATCTCACATTTAACTTAATGGGGAGAGGTTATCTTTGTTTCATTTGTAAATATAACAAAGGACCAATCCCAAAGGCATTGATTCAGCTCAAAGGTTGCAAATGCCCCTCTATATTTTATCTCAAGCCCTGTAGGTGGGGTGGCTTGCTTGTTCTGAACCCCACCACTGAGTCAGCGACCTACAGAGTGGAAGACACGGTAAGTCCCGTGACTGGGCACTAGATCGAGGTGGACAGGGGGTTCCTGGAGCCAAGGAAACCAGAGGAAGAGCAGAGAGCTGGCTGACGTGATGAATGGAGTACGCAGGGATGCAATGAGGAAGGCTAAGGCTCACTTGGAATTAAACCTGGCAAGGGATGTCAAGGACAAGTAGTAGGGCTTCTTCAAGTACGTTAACAGTAAAAGGAAGACCAGGGAACATGTGGAGCCACTGCTGAATGAGGTGTGTGCCCTGGTGACAGAGGATGTAGAGAATGTCTTCTTTGCTTCAGTCTTTACTGCTAAGGCTGGCCTCAAGATCCCCAGACCCTGGAGGTAGGAGAGAGTGCCTCGAGTAAGGAAGACTGTCCCTCGATCTCAGAGGATTGGGTTAATGATAATTTAAACAAACCTGACACCCACAAATCCATGGACCCTGATGGGTTACAACTGAGAGTGTTGAGAGACCTGGCAGATGTTACTGCAAAGCTGCTCTCCATCATATTTGAAAAGTCATAGAGAACAGGACGTGTGTCTGAGGGCTGGAAGAAAGCTGATGTCATGCTAGTCTTCAAAAAGGGCAAGAAGAAGGATCCAGGAAACTAGAGGCCAGTCAGCCTCACCTCCATCCCTGGAAAGGTCATGAAACAAATCATCCTAGATGTCATCTCTAAGCATGTAGAAGGAAAAAAGGTCATTGGGAGTGGTCAGCATGGATTTACCAAGGGGAAATCATGCTTGACCGCTCTGATAGCCTTCTATGATAGAATGACTGAGTGGATGAAGGGAGAGCAGTGGACGTTTTCTACCTTGACTTCAGCAAGGCTTTTGATGTTGTTTCCCATAACTTCCCATAGGTAAGCTTAGGAAGTGTGGGTTAGATGCAAGTCAGTATGCTCTTATGGTGATGAAGGTTGACCACAAACTAGTAACACTGGAGGCAGCAACTCAAGGAAGTGATTATTCTCTTTTTAGCACTTCTGAGACTGCATCTGGAGTGGTGTGCCCAGTTTTTGGGCTCCCCAATACCAGCAGGACATGGACATCCTGGAGCAAATCCAGCAAAGAGCTACAAAGATGGTTGGGGATCTGTGAGGAGAGGCCAAGTTAGCTACTCAGTGCAGAGAAGGGAAGAAGTCCTCGTCTGTCCATCTGAGTGGCTTCACAGAAGAGAAAGACAGATGCCTCCCGGAAGAAGAACAGTAAAAGGACAAGAGGCAAAAGACCTTGGTTCAAGGAACAGGATTTCACCACGAGGGTGGTCAAACACTGGAGCAGGCTTCCCAGAGAGGCTGTGCCACTCCATCTTTAGAGGCATTCAAATCTCTGCTGGGCATGGCCCGTGAGCAGCCTAGTGTAGAAGTTGCCCAGCCTAGATAAGGAGGCTGGACCAAACAGTCTTTAGAGGTCCCTTCCCAATTTTCTTCTGAGGTTCTGGTATGCAAATCTAAAAGTCCTACAAAGAAATCGGGCAACGTGCGAATCAACAGACAGAGGTATAAAGAAAGAGAGGAAAACAGGGAAATTTTAATCCTGAGCTGAATTCCTCTGCCACTTGAGATGGTAAATGATTTCATAAACATAACTAGGAAAATGTCTAGATCCTGAGGCCTATTTATAAAATGCACTGACATTGAAAGAAGTCTTCCAGAGCAACATCTTACCCTCTCTCACAAAATGTGCTTGGATTTTTTATGACATTTCGCAGGGGGACAGCCAGCCCTGAGAGAGCTGATTAATTCCACTCCCTGTTCACTGGGGATAGGTTAAAAGCTGGAATGCAGGCATCTAGCCTAGCAATACCAATTATAATAGTAAGATGACTAATGAGATGAGTAATGGAGGATATCATGGCTTAAAATTTCACCTTTCCCAGAGATGAAAGGTTGAGGGAGATAGTTGCATTTATACTCTAATTCCTCCCATATAGGGACCAGATGGCTTTTAGAATTGATTCCATTGATTTTCTTTTTTTTTTTTTATTTGACATTCCAGCAAGAGAGCCCTTCTTTCATAGCAGCTGTGTGACTTATCTTTGCATAGTCCTACAACAGTTCTTTCTTCCCTTTCCTTTTCCTAATCTGTGCTTTTTTTAATAACCAGAAAGCCAATCGTGCAAAGTTTAAATGTAACAGCAGTGCAAGACAGAAACATTATTCTTTTGCTTGTTATTAACATGGTTTGTCACTTATGCTAAACAAAAACTCTGCCCTCAGAAAAAAGGTTACATGCAAGAGAGATAAATGGTGGCTTACTGTACAGCATGTTAAAATGTTTTGCCTTCTATTAGGCCCACACTTTGTCCAATGTTGTGTGTCTAAGTAACACCTGGGAAAGCACTTAAGCCCATACCTACTTACAGGTGGCAGAAGTAGTTTGCTAACTAGGAAGGGACTACTCAGCTGGGGACTGCATTTGCAAATTGCGCATTTATCAGCAGATCTGAGTAAGTATTATAAGAGGAACCATCTGAATAGCACTCATATGGTGTACAAACTGCCATACCACCAGAAGGAAAATATATGGAGTGGTAATGATAATCACTATTATTAGTATTTTAATCGATGGAAATGACGTGTAACTAGTAATGACATGCCCTACTGTTTTAATTTGAAGAGTTTTTTTCTGAGATCAGGAGTTTCACAAAAGTTTGCACTTTAAAAGGCACTATTTTAAAAAGGGAGGCAGGCTTTATGCTGTATTTTAAAGAGCTCTGAACATCAGGATATTTCAACAGTTCAGGTTCATACAAGTATGATTCTGCTGTGCGTCATGAGGTGGCAATGCTAGATCCCACGCCAGGAGGTTGCCTGCTCCTTGTGAATCCGTGCCCAGTCCTTACAGCAGTGCTGACTGCGCTCAGGTCTGCTATTCAAGGTCTCTCCAAATGCAATGAGGATGTTGGAAAAGCTCATTATTTCACACTCTGCTTTAGACTCTTCATCCATTGACAGCTATTGAGGTGAGTAAGGAGCTTCCAAAGAATTTAGCATCTGCGTCAGCATCAGGCTCTCCTGAAAAGGGAGGTTTCCGTATGTTGTTTTACAAGCTTTGCTGTGGAGATTGTAGCAATAAACACGTTTGTTTCACAAGGAAACTCTGGCCTTTATATCCCCAACTTCCCTCTGACAAGCAGACAGCTTGCAAGACTGTAACATCTGCTACCTCTTAGAAATAGGAGGATAATATTAGCTCAACTGTATTGCTAGGGCAGGATGCTTGCATCCATGGAAATGCTGAGAGCTGACCACGGGGGGTGCACTGACCTCCTGAGTCATTTAGAAACTTTTGAGTCTTGCACGTCGGGTCAGATCCACCATTCCTACCAGTCTTCTTTAGCCTCAGTGGAAACCGTGGCAAGTGCGTTCAGAGTTTTTGCTTCACAAAGCGAGACAGTGCATGGAGACTGCCAGTGGTCTTTGCTCGGTGACTCAGAGTCTTCAAGCATCTGGTCAAGAAGTCTATCTCTCAATTTGGAAGGGTTTTTATGTTTTCAATTTGTTGCTCTGAGTTACTTTCAGTTAAATGGGAGATAGTTTAATGACCCGAATTTATAAGCCTTCTGCTAATAACTTCATCTGACTATGGAGTGCAAACAACAATGGCAAAGACACAGAGCAGTCTTATAGCAAAATAGCTTTTGAAAAACTGAAGTTGAACTTATGTTAATGTAGCTATAAATAAATGGAACTAGTCTATGACATCTCTACAGAGAAAAATAACCCAGCAGGGGTACTTCTTACGGCCTTTCTCACACCTCTTTTTGTGATTATTCAATGACTTCAACTCCATGCACTTCAGAGAAGTGTAGCAATGCCTAGTTGCCATGGCAGTACTAAAAAACTGTTTCAAATTCACCATGAGTGTAGTCTCTTGCCTGTTCCGTTTTTCTCCTTGTGGCCACAAGAGGCCTGGTCCTGATGAATATATTGCCGATGGGAAATGCAGAATATTTACCCCATAGGAGTGCAAGAAGTGAACACTCATGCAGGCCAAGATCTGGTCTCTATTCCACATCTCCAGGAGCCATTTCTGTTTTCACTGGTGTAAGGCAGACCGATAAAATCACTGACAGATACTTTGGAGAAAGGGGCTTTTCTCACAGCCCTTCCCTCCCTCTTCCCTTCACTTATGGGCATTACTTAACATATCTGATAAAAAAAATATAGTCATATAATCATAGAATAGTTTGAGTTGGAAGGGACCTTTGCAGGCCATCTACTCCAACCCCCTTGCAATGAGCAGGGACACCTTCAACTAGATCAGGTTGTTCAGAGCCCCATCCAACATGACCTTGAATGTTTCCAAGGATGGGGCATCTATCACCTCTCTGGGCAACCTGTTCTTATGTTTCAATGCCCTCATCATAAAAAACAATTCTTCCTTATACCCAGTCTGAATCTATCCTCTTTCAGTTTAAAACCATTGCCCCTTGTCCTATTCCAACAGGCCCTGCTAAAAAATTTGTCCCTATCTTTCTACAAGTCCTCTTTAAACACTGAAAGGCTGCAATAAGGTCTTCCTGGAGCTTGCTCTTCTCCAGGCTGAACAACCCCAGCTCTCTCAACCTGTCCTCATAGGAGATGGGCTCCAGCCCTCTGATCATTTTTGTATAGAAAGGAATACTACCTGCCAGCGATGACTTTATTTGCAGTTGACATTTGACATCACACCTTCCTGTCACCTTCTCCAGCCACCCTCTGCTTTCTTTTGGAAACATGAATCTTCTCACCTGTACTACCCTTTCTGACTTGCTGATGGAGCTTTGACTGTAGCTGAACTTAGAAGTAAAGTCTCTCTTACCCACTATAGCTTTCCATAGTTATATTGCAGTTCAGCCACCAAAGTCTGATCCAACTACAGTATCAGGAATGGAAGAACCAAGAGGGCAAATTCAAAATGTCAGAGGCAGCTCTGCTACATAAATATGTATGTGTGCGTGTGCCTGTGTGCGCATGTAAGAGAGTGCACACACACACCAATTGCTAAATTAGACTTTTTTCATAACTTCAGTCTGAGACAAATGAAATCGCCCCCCAAAAAATAATGAAAACCAAATTGATCTCCTAAGTGGATCAATAGAAGCTTAACTGAAATAGATAGGGGAGTTTATCAGACCTGATGTAGTAAAACACTAATAAGATCACTTCCAATTCACACATATAGGACTAAATTTTCAGCACAAATTGATCTCATTGCCAAGGATGAATGGGAACCTCTAGTAAAGGATTAGGGCTGTAAAGCATTCTTTTTCTATACAAACAGTAGATTTGCCTCTTATCCTTACTGATTGCGTGTTTTTAGTGCTGCCTTTCTTCTGCACAAAACCGTAGATTTCTCTCTGAAGTGTTTATTTGTGTCAGAAAATGAACTATCAGGTCATCGTCTGCACCATTTTGCCCTGAATGGTACCTGAGAGAAGGAGTATGGCAGTGAAAACCACTTATGGCCATGAATGCAAAAGCATTCCTCTGGGTGCTACCCCTGCCCGCAGCGACCACATCAGGGGTTTGGGTGAAGTGGAGCAGCCTCAGAAGATGGGACAGGGAGAGTCCCCAGCAGCACTGCAGAAGAGGGAAGACCTTAACTGGAGGTTCCCATTGCTGGTGCTGACCACTGGATATTGGGCATCTTCTCCTTTAAATTTTCGGAATTGAGGTTGCCTGCAAGAAAGAGAAAAAAAATAAATCCTATTTCCCTAACTCCTTGACTATGAGATCTGCAAAAGGTAGGTCTCTGCCCCAGTGACAGGCACCAAGCCACTTTTTCGGAGTGGGGATGCAGCCCCCCCTTTCCCTGCACTCCCCCCGGGTAGAGCAACGCTTTCCTCCGGCAGCACGTTATCCTGGCTGCTTACCCAGGCGCGTGTACTGCTGCTTGGATGGATAATCTCATTGGCCTTATCACTGCTACTTCAAAGAGTGGGATTTACCTCATCTATTTTCAGCCGCCCTGAAGTCCGATGTGTAGCTTCTGTTCTTCAATAGCCGAAGGCTCTTCTCCGTGGTCGATGGGGAAAAACAGACTCCTCCAGAGGGAGTGATGAGAAAACCCACACAGCTTACGTGTGTCGGAGTATCGGTGTGAAAGGCAGCAAAGTCCAACAGTACGGGAGAGACAAGAAAGCACAACTCCACTAAAAGCAGAAGGCAGGCAGATAGAAATTCATCCTGCATACACCAGAACAGCTCACATCGCTTCCTGGAAGGACCATTTACTCTCCAGTGGCTACAGAGATCTTCAACACTAGCACTGACTAAATGCTTAGATTTCAGATGGTTAGAGGCAAGCGATACAAACACAGCTTTGAAGATCCGGCGTCCACAGCTGTGAAGTTAGGCCTTAATCTGATCTTATTATTTTTCTGGAAGGCTGTTCCTACAGCTGGAATATAACCTGTTTGCTGCAGGTTGATTCATTTAAAGGAGAAAAAAATAACGGGCAAGAGTAAGCATTCCCTTTCCCATTTTCAATTATATACATGTAAATAAATGTAAGCAGAAAGGACACGACCCTTGCACAGCTTTACCTTTCTCTGTCTGACTCCTACAATACAAAGAGAGAAAATAAAAGGAATTGCCAGGACAAATCTTCTTGTGCTATAGGACATGAAAATAAAAAATAAATTTAAAAAAAAGCACAATAAAGCCTGTAGATGAAAAACCAAACCTGAGTTTTGACTATGTAAAGTTTTGGTAGTGTTAAGAGGTACTCTCTTTCTGACCCATTGTGCACAGGTTACAGAGTTGTGTTGTAATCCAGTCTGAAGTTAGTGTACTGTCTGCCCAGTGATAGCAATCATTTTGATACAGAGACATTCAGCAAGGAGTTTGGTGTGCTCTGGGATTAGAGGATCCAGAAGATTTTCAGCACCACAGAGGGAAGATGGCTGAATGAAGATGACCAAATATCTATATGCCAAGGTATCACATTTAGAACAACTTAGAGGAAAAAATACGGATGAAATTATAACACAGTATAATAACAGACCTTTCCTAATGTTTTTTTATAAAGCAGTATGTAAGAGGATCATTTGTGCTTTATAATTGTAGAAACAGCTATATATCATTAAAAAATTGGAATTCATAGATAATACATTTACAAAATTATTCTACCAGGGCAATAATCTGTAAGGAAACCCTGGAGCAGTGAACATGAATGAACAGTGTCTACCAAGGAAAGCAGCATGATACTGAAAATTTCTGACAGCAAGATAACCAGGGACCAAATGCAGGACTCTCAGCATTACCAATTTCTCCAAATAAATGTAATGAAAACCAGACAGAACTGAAGAAAGATAAGATTTCCTGGACCAGAAGTTCTGAACATAAATTGTTGTCTGAAAGAAGCATGTTGAAAGTGGCGTATTATAATAGATGGGCAAACCAACTAAAGTGGAGTTTCAATCAATTTTTGAAATAACAGAAACATAAATAAAAGAACAGAAGTATCATGATACCCATCGGACCTGTGTTTTGTTAATGAGGAGTAAAGGATTTCTGCAAAATAGGCTGTTAATGTAAAATCCATAACTGTGCCTAGACTTCAGATCGCTGTCTCTGGAATGATAGCTCCTGGTCTTCTCCTAGCAGTGCCAAGAATACAAGAATATAAACTGTATCCAGAGTGCAGACAATAAAAAATCTTTTCTTTTTTTTTTTTAATGAACAAAATCTTTTAGTAACAGACTCAAACTGCAGGCTTTTGCATGCAAAAATTCTGAAGCACTTGAAACCCAATGAGCAATATGCACACTGTTCAGAGGAAAAGAAATAAATTTATCGCTCCAAATAGAGTCCACAACTTCTAAATTAAGGTTCTGGAAGTTCCTTTTAAGTCTGGAAATTAAGTTAAAAAATTATCAAATTAAATGCTCCAAAACACAGACAATCAAAGTCTCTTGCTGTCTTTTAATATGTTTTTTTTTATTACTTCAAAGGCAGAATTGTAACTGAAGCACTTTGTGCATGCCCGTTCCATTATCATTTGAACTGAAATGTTTGGAAATAATATTAATGTGCCTGTCTTTATCAACCACAATTGTTTTACGGATATAATTCCTCAACTGTAGACTAGAGAATTCAAAACAATATTTTTCAACTATGCTTGAATATCACACAGCTCTCAGAGATCCACAATCTGTTAATTGATACAATATTAGCAGAAAAAAAGAGACACAACTGTCAAAACAGTCATTAAAAAATGCATTGGCCATGTGTTAGTAAAAAAAAACACATCAAAAAATTAATTTGTATTAGATGCAGTTTGTTGGGGGCCGGTTGAGGAGCCACAAATCTTACCAGACTAAATCTTCGTGGTGAAGGAAGGCAGGACAGAAGCAACTTCAAAGAAGCGGTGCTGCAGGGAGGGAGTTGCCCCCTCCGGGGAAGGCAGTGCACTTTTACAAGTGAAGAGAGAGGTGATTTGTGCGCCACCTTGGAAACACCTGCAGAGGAATACGGTGGGTGCCTGACCGGTGAAGAACCCGTCTTGGGCCACGTGTCACCTCTGTCATCGGAACTCAGTGGGACTTGTGTGAGTACCTGCTGAAGGTTCACCTCCACCCGGCCCACCTGCGAGGGCATTGCTTCTTTCTTCACCTCTTTCCTGAAGGTTTCACAGGATGAACCCGAACCATTCTATGATGCGACTGACCCTGGTCATGGCTGTGGGCAGACGGATCTGCTGTGGGCTGGCACATCGTGAAGCTTGGCTCAACCATTTCGGAGTCTGAAGAAGGTTTCGGTGGGAAGTCGTTAACACTTGGTTATTTCTTTAAGGCGCTTTGCCGATGGCAGAATTATCTGCTGGATGTCTCTCCCTTAGCCAGGCCAAACTCGCATTTATTGCACAATGTGTTAAAAAGCATTGCCATTGCTGGCTCTCGTGAAACTTGGAAATATGTGGTTAGTCCTAATGATTAGTTCTGACCTGGAAGAAAATTAAAGAAAATAAAGCAGAAACCAAAACCAATCCAAATGCCCAAACTACTATTCTTTAAATTAAACACATTAAAACAGCACAGACAAAAATGGATATCTAACTTTCTTCCTAGAGTTTGAAAAAGGGAGAGAGAGAGCACATTTTTTGAGGCCATGTCCTTCACAGCTATTAAACACCCTAGTCCAGATGCAGTCACTGGCTCAGGGAGTCCTTTCCCCCCGGGTTGTTGGGAGGAAGTCAGGGAAGCTATTGCTGTCCCTCTTTCTGATACTTTTTGTTCTTGGAAAAAAAGCCACAGGTAGGACACTAGGTTAGATTGACTTTTGTTCTCAGCCAAAACAGCAATTTTTATATTCATAGACCTGTATCATCCATTTCCATTATTGAAAAAAAAAAAAAAAAAGGAAAAAAGAAAAAAGAAAAAAAAAGGTTAGATTGTGGATATTACACAGAAAATCCTAAATCTCAAATTCTGGCTTGTTTTGGTAGCTGGAGGCTCTTGGGACACACATCTAGAGCCGAACCAGGCCTCATAGTGGAAGTCACCCAAACTCAAATACATTTGTTGCCCGAACATAAATAGAGAAAAAATACAGAAGGTGAGTCAGAGACTGGAAAAGTTTATATGAATGCTCATCCTGTATTCATACAAATGAATGCCACAACAGCTTTGACCTCGTCTCAGCTCAATCCTAGTCAATATAACTTGTCCCAGGCGTCTCTTACCTGCCCTCAGGTTTCATCCGTCAGCCATCGGTTTTCTCTGGCAAGGAGAGACAGGTCAGTCTCTCTGGCATCCTCCTTTAAGAGGACTTTAAGCCTGTACTTGCCTCTTCAAGTCACTGTGACTTAAAATTCATGGGGGACAAAGCTCTGCCCATTCTTTCTTACGGGCAATGACTCTGTCAGCGTACTGCCCTGATCCTCAATTTAGCCTGTCTCCCTACTGTTAACTTTCTTCTTTTCTCCAGCCTCCTAAAATAAGGTAACTTTTGCAACTGCCCTCAGGAAATACAGCTGGTTGTTTTGGGTTCTCTTTATTTATTTTTTTTTTTTGGATGTGCTTGCCTCTCCAGGGAGTGAAATTAATTATCCCCTACGGAGACGGAAGGACAGAAATACGCACAACACTGGCAGCACTGATATGTTCAGTTTGGGGGTCTATTTCTTTTATATGGCCTATTGTAGCTCGATATAAAAGACTTTATGGTTTGCAAGCTTCCAGTAGCTTACATTTGTCACAAACACCAGTTTCTGGGTGGGCTCTCAGACTCTGCTCTCATTAAATTGAGCAGTCCCCCCCGGATACAGCGAGAGCAGAAGCCAAGTGCTGCAGGTCACGGCCACCTCTCCACGGGGGCTGGTGGCTTTCCCGGCCACCTTGCTTCTGGTGATGCTCTGCAACTCGTTCCTCCTGTTTCCTGCACCCGGCTGGGGAAAAACTGCTCCAGCCAAATTTCTCCATGGTGGCAGCACCTGAAAGGCTGGTGCTCAGGAGGAGAGAGGTGAATATCAGAACAGCTTCCCAAAACTGCGGCAGCTGGTGGAAGGTAGCTCAGCCTTAGTAGACAGAGCGTTGCTCTTATGCACTGCTTCCACCCATAATGCTTTATTCCCTCTGTCACACACACCTATCCACTTTTATTAGAGTGAAAAGGTTTTATATAAGTCTGGAGGATTGGGTTTTATTTTTAAAATGTTTGCGGTAGTACTTCTGAAGCATCCCTATCATCTGGCAAAAAAAGGAATTTAATGCAAAACCATATTTCAGTCACTCTCTCGCCACCGCTGCTTCCCCTACAGAAATTGTTTTATTGAATCTGATTTTTTTGAGATGAATTTGGTATTCATGAAAGAGCTCAGATTGATAGCCAGGAAAGCGATAGCCAGATTTCCAGGCAGAACCCAGGTAGCAAAACTGCTTTCAGACCCAGCAATGACCGTTTGAAGAAGCTCAGTTTTCAAAGGGGTTCAGCTGGGGTTTTGGTTCTAATCCTCAGAGACAGGTTTCACCCATGTGCACAACGTCATGCAAGGCAGCGTTCCCACTGACACCCAGACTGCTTCCCAGACTTATTTTAAAGGTTTGTTGCCCTGGATTGGGCTCTGTCACCTAGCAGGCTCCGCGTTTGGGGCCTTTGGGAGGCAGCGTGATGACAGACAGTGACCAATAATATGGTCAAACAGTGATTCAAAGAACTGATCCAACATCAAAAAGCTGATTTATTACCTGACAGAGTCAATCTTCTCTTTCATCAGTTTAGTTAGAAAGAAAGGAAACGGTTGTATTTTAAGGGCAATGTTGAAAAATACAGTACAGGTGAAATATGAAATAGAAAACTTTTTCTTTCTCAGAGTATCAGAAATGACTACCTGAAAACTTACAGTAGTGGTTACATCCTCCAAAGGACTTCAAAGTTTGCAGCAGCATTTGTATCTATCCAAGAGCTGTGTTCATGTGACCCGGTGTACACAGCCACTTTGATATGAGTAAACACAGGTGCAGATTTGCATCAACAAAAAAAAAAAGCCAAAACCAAATAAATCTGTGTTATGTTCTTCCAGTAGCTCCCTTTTATTATCTTTTCCATTTCCACATAGTTTTGTTCCAAGTTCAAAATAACAAGCCTTCGCTTCATGCACGGTTGTAATGTTTGGCAAACCGGGGGCTGGTATGATACTCACCAATAAAGTTGTTCCACGCATAAGGCAAAGAGGGTCCGTCTTATTTTGTCTCATTTATACTGGGGGAAAGAAAGATTCTGAAGTACCGCAGATTTATTGCAGAGAGCTCGAAAGAACCTCCTAATTATTATTCACTGCTTTATAGATCATTGTTAAAAGTGTTAATTTCAATTATCTAAATGTTTTTCTGGCTTGTATGTCATGTGCAATAAAATTACTAGGGCCAGATTTACTGGTGTACACCATTTGCTGTGTGCAATTCCAACCTCGGGTTTACGACTGCTTTGTGTTGCTGGAGTGGTGCACTGAGCTTTCTAATGATTCTGGCTTATTGCCTTTTCCTCACACATTCTATATCAATTTATTATTCCATGGTGGATGGTTATATGCTTTCTGCAATTTACTTTAGAAATAGTATTAAAAATGAAGTTGACATGCATTAAATAATACTTTATTGATTTTCTTAAGCTTGCAACACAGGAACGCACCTCTGCATCGTTAGCCTTAAACCGTACATACATATATATGTATATACAAAAAACCACATGTATAATATAAGAGAAACCCAGATGAAAGCCACACAAGATGAATATAAATACATCTCAAATGACATCTTGAAAAATTGTGAGGAGAAAAAACCCAACATTGTACTGCACCAGTCTGCATTTCTATGCGGGCACATTCATAACATGAATGAAATACAATTTTTCCATGAGCGCAGCTTCCAAATGAGCCACGCTGCTACAACGGCGACATAAACTGCTCCCCAGTGAGCCCGGGAAGGGGACATGGCCACACGCTGCTCCCCCTTGCCCCCTCTGCCCAGGGAAGTTGTTGGCTTTCAGACCCCATTTCAAGCACTAATTTTGGTGCAGACATCCATCGTCAAGAGCCAAACAGTAACAAATCCAACCCGAAACTGTAGGGACTAGATTGTTTCCGATACCTGATTAGACAGATTTTTTTCTAAAGCAGGAATAAAGGGAGCCTTTGGGTGACCACCTAACCTTTTGGCTAACGTATAATGATTTCATTTCTAAAAGCAGCAACTCTAAGTGAGCACGGAGACTAGATATTTTATTACCCACATGTGTCTGCTTTAGATAAAGGCTTTACATATCCATTTTGGAAAGGATTTTGAAAACAATTTCTGTTTAAAATATGGGTAAAGGAATAAAAATGGGTCAAGGTGGATTCAGCACAAGAGATAATTATTAGCATGAGCTACAGCCTGAAGCATTTTAGAGTACACATGCCGCTAGATAAATATGACACTGGTGCAGCACTGTATGCTATCTTCTAAGCTAGCGTGCTTTTCATCATCCAGATGCCTTTGTATGATCTAAAGTAGAGCTGCATGAGACTTGCAGTCAAATGCAGTGCTGTCAGAAAGGTATGATCAATCATCTCTGCCAAGCTGACAGCACAGGATCTGATTTATCCTGCCTCTGACTCATATATTTATTATAAAATCAAAGGTAGCTAGAGTTTAGCATCAGTACAAAGTGCTGGAGTTTTGTTCAATAGGGAGCTATTGCATGTGGAACAAGCATCAAATCTCCTGACATTTAATGATTCATTTTAAATATTTCTGGCACATGAATTAGCAAACAGAGCTGTGAAATACTAACAGCAGCCAAAAGTAATTTATGAATATTGAATTGCACTGTGCAGTATGTCAAGTAAAAATACAGCAAGTACTCCCTTAAAAGCTTCTTTGCCTGCCCCAGCTTTCTGGTAATCAGAACACCTCAGAGCTGCGCCAACTGTAACGCTCCAAATCTAGAAATAAGAGAAAAAATGTAAAAAAAAAAAAAAAAACAAACCAAAAAACCCAAACCAACAAACCCACAAAACCTGAAACATCCCCCAGAAATGAATACCAGAAGCTGTTGGTAATTGAAAATATGCAAGTAATTAAATATACATACATGGCGCTAATCAAAAATTTCACTGCTGTGCACGTAATATTTCTGTTTTTCCAAATCTATCAATAACCCCGCAGAGTCTTCATAACCCCTAGCAGGGTTTGTCAAGTGTCCAAATTCTCTAACGCAAGTTGGCCGTGTCAGGACCTCTAATGGGGTGCTGGAGTGCAAGGGCAAGGATTCTATTAAAACACTGCAGCACATCCGAGATACCCTAGAGGAGCCGAGTCTTTGGCGTGATAAGCTTTAAGATCCTTCGGTTGCAATCTGCAAACAAAACTATACCAGCCTGTAAGGGAGGAGCTGTTTGGAAAGGCTTTAGATCCTTATGTGACCATAACTTGTGATTACGCTACTTTTTAAAAGTAGCGTTACAGCCTGGAAAACTGGTTTTCTATGACATGACAGTTTTCAGATGAGGAAAAATACGAGGCTTAAAAAAAATCGAAAGTGGACGGGCAACAATAGCACCCAGCTTAAAATTAAATACAGATGTCTCAAAAAGCTGGCTTGCAGAGAAGACACTGAAAGGAAATGCTTTCAGTGAAAAGTTATTTGTAACCTTCAGTCAGGGTGAATGCAGGAGAAAGCACTGGGGAAATGGTAAGAATCATCATCTGCCTAGGAGTTCATATTTATACCTCTAAGATTTTTCCCATTTTCTCCCAGAAATTTTTCCAAGTGCAGCAGAATGCACACACCCACACAGTCTAAAACACCTCAGGGTTTGCACACACACTGTTTCCCAGGCTGTGTCACAAGCCCTTTTGAAAGCCTCCATCCACTTGAGGCCAGAGACCCTGCCTTGCTGCTTTTAAACAGCTGGAGACGTAGGTACCGTGAAAGCTCAAGTCCTCATGAAGCCTCATTCATCTGAACGAGTCCGTCTACTATGCTATGCATATTCATTGATTAGTATCCTTAGAAATCAGCTGGATGTCATAATTAAGACAAGCCAGCATTGCTAGCAGCAAATTATACATGTACTTTAGATCCAATTACACTGTAACGACTGAGCGGCAAAGAGATACTGGCAGCTAAAACTGCATCAAATGGCTTTCTTGAGGCAGAGCCAACAGTACGGGGCAAAATTAGA
Organism: Arenaria interpres; assembly: GCA_013399435.1. Taxonomy (NCBI): domain Eukaryota; kingdom Metazoa; phylum Chordata; class Aves; order Charadriiformes; family Scolopacidae; genus Arenaria; species Arenaria interpres. The sequence continues at coordinate 326,947 of VXAK01008485.1, forward strand.
AAACTGTCCCATAACATTTAAACTTCTCATAACAAACAGGGAGAGGGGAAGGGGAAAAAAAAAGCAAATAAAAAAAAAAAAATCAATCCTACTTTATAAAAGCCAGGACTCCAGCTCCCCTTGAGCGGAACAAGCTCTGGGCTCAGCAAGGCGCCTGCCTGCAGCCACGGTCACTCGTTACCGTCCAAAGCACCGACTCTAGGCGGTGAGGGGCACCCCAAAGGAAGGGACGGTATTTCCCTTTCAAAGGAGATCCAGCTGAATTCCTGGGAGCAGAAAAAGGCCTGCAGAAAAGCTTAGCGGCAGGAAAGTTTTGTAGCTTTGCGTTGTGAGAAGAGAGCGAGCTACAGAAGCGTCAAACTGATCGGAGCCGCAGCGCTTTTATGACCATGTTGGACCCTCACCAATATGATATTTAGAAAAATATCAAAGGTTTGGTTTAGATCCCAACACAGTAGACATCCTTGTTACAGGAAATGTAAGGAAGATCCAAACTCCCTCTTTATAATAAAGTCAAGCCTTTGTTGAAAAAGGTGTTTTATCCATTTGGGTCTTTGCACTTCAAGGAAAAAATTATTTCAAAAGTTTCTTTGAATAAAAAGGAAACAAGAAAGCAAATGTAAACAGAATTGGTGTGTCAGTTGTAGACATGGTCCCCAGCAGATCCTTGTCAAAAAGACAATAACAAATCAAATTAAAAATGGGCTAACGCACAAGAAAAACATACAGGCTTCTGAAGGCAAGCAGAAAATTCAACATCAGTTTGCCAAGTCTCAATGGGTCACCAGTAGGTGTTTAAAGGCAAGGAGACTTTCCTGAGTTACTCTAGACTCATCATCATAGAGAATTGGATAAAAGAGTACAGGGGGGATGTTAAAAGAGGGGAAAAAAACCACAACCGCCATCTGCCATCTCCCTTGGGCAGCACCAGCCTTCCCTGGGGACTGATCCTGCCAGGGAGAACAGGCAGCCTGAGGTGGGACACAAGCTGGGATGGGTACAAGCTCACTTTCATAAGATGGTTTTTCTTACTACTGTCATGAGGCTTGCACAAAAACACCTTTACGGACTATCTAAAGAGCATGAGTCAGTTTAAGAGAGCAAGCCAGTTCAAAGGACTGAAGGTCCAGCGACGTTCCTGAACTGGTGTTTGGTACTGGCCCTACCTGTAACAGTAGCCATACAGAAGCCACGGAAGCCGCTGCAGAAAAGACCCCAGCCTTAGGAAGCAGTCCTATAACCAAACACGTTGTCCTGCATGTCCCCCAGACCACTTCTTCCTGGGTTCAATGTGCCGGACTTTAGCATTCACATCCTTCCCGCACACAAATACACTTTTTGCCCTGGATTTCAGCGTGTTCCCTGCTACAGTTTCTGCTGTATGAGCCATCTGCGCTCTGCTGGTCGTTAAACACAACGTCTGATAGCTACATTGGAAAATGCCTGCTTCCTCCTGAAAAAAAGATCAGTACTCATTTTTCTAAGACCTATAGTGATTAAAATCTGTCTGGATCCTGATACATGTCTAATGCTTGAACCAAAATTTCTGGAGATACTGAACGTCATGGGAAGTCCTTTTCATCTTGTTGCATCAACACAATTAGCTACCTGCCTTGTGGATATTGGTAACTTCTATCTTTTTCTGTAAAATAACGTTTGAAAAATATTCTTAAATTAAAGGCTGATTTTCCTCTGAAAATCAAAAAGCAGGAGCATACATGTTCAGCCAAAGAGTTATATATATATGCATAGTCAAAGGCAGATGAACTTCTTGCAATCAAAGTTTGGTTTGGTTTTAATTCAAATTTGTAAATCTGGAAAAATGTAGTGTTTTCTAGTCAAAAGAAACCTCTATTGCAGTTTGAATTGAAAATAAGCAATTATTAGGGGGTAATTGTGATCCTTAGTGTCAATCAGTTTAGAACATAAGGGTTTTTAGTAATATTTTTTTTATACCAGCTGCAGTAACTTAGGGTTCATTTGACTCCCACTCAGCTATCTAACAGGTTAAGCATGCCTAAACCAGTCATCCCACCTCCTCCTTCAAGAAAAACAGAGCTGTGAGTAATTCCAGAGATCAGTTCATCTCACCTACCTTAAATACCTGTCTTAACATGGGATGCATCACATCCTGGGGCAGCTTAGTCTTCTCAGGCTTGTCTTTCTCTAAGCCAGCTTGCCTCTTAGTTTATGATGTAAATCAGATGCATATTTATATCAAATCAGATTAAATGCCTTTGTTACCGTACACCTGCATTAAAAAACAACTTTTGAAATGCATAAGTGAGAGCAAAAATAAGCAACCATTTCTAAGTCAAGTGAAAAATGTATCAAAAAATTTAAAAATGTGGCATAGAAGTTATGACAACTGCTTCATTTTGAATAGCTTTTCCAAAAACCTTTAGAATTTTTCTCATAAAAACATACTTTTAACATGTCATGACAATATATACAAATACATAAACATACACGCTCCTACAAGATATTAGAAGTTTAGCTGCTGAAGCCGCAGCTCTGAGCTACGTACTTCTTCCTGCTGTGGGGAAGCTCCAGAGCCAGGTCCTAAAACACCATGATTGATGGCGCAGTATTTTAAGGGAGACCCAAATCAATGCAGGTTAACTTAAAACACTACACGGCAAACTGCTGCAGCCTGGGAGCGGATTGACAAGGCAAAGAGCTGGGGACAGGCATCGCACTAAAGCATCTTTGCTCCTTGGCTACAGCCGGAGGCCATGGTGTCCCATGGTGGCATGTTGGCACTGCTGCTTCACAAACTCCACACCGTCACGACAAAAAGCACCCCTAAAATTTTGCAGCTGCCAGTCACATCAAAGATCTCAGCATATTTCATCTTGTATCAAAAATGTCCAGGTCCAAGGATGCAAAAAGAGCATAACACCTATGAAAAACCCTATAGAGTGGATCTGGAAGTACTTCATGTGACACAGACAATCCAGATTTTATCAGACCTAGTTTAAAAATGAGATTCTCTCTCAACCGCTTTGATTTCTGTGTATGAAGGAGTAGCAGAAATGAATCATGAAAACCCGAGGTCCAGACAAGGAATGTATTGCTGACGTAGGGAAGGAAGAGGGGACCCTCTGGCTCCCATCCGATAGCGCCTCGAAAGCCACGACAGACTCCGGGGCTGGGAGGGGACAGCAGGGTCAGACCTGCCACATGTAGCACCAGAAGAAAGGTCAGCCACACTGTGCCCGGGAAGAGCTGGGAGCAGGTTTCAGACATCAAAACATGCCCCTCTGATAAAATTATGCCTTAGGCCACATAGCAGCCCCGATCAGGAGGTGCAAAGGTAAGTCAGCATCTTCAGAGGCTTCAGATGTTGAACTGTTTTTCTCCAAGAGGGGTTGTACTGAACCTTGTCAGGATTTGCTACTCACATAAAATGCTAATTTCTGTTGCCTTTGGTGACGCTTCTGCCTATACCCCAGAAGAGCAACCAAGTCAAAGAAGAAAACCAGCAGCACCCACCTAAACGAAAAGGAAGAAAGGAAGAAATATATTTTGACTGAGCCCAGTTGATAAAAAGGTCCAATGAATTAAAAAAAAAAAAAAAAAAAAAAAGAAAAAGAAAAAAAATTCAGGATCACTAAAATTGTCCAGAGTAGTCTCATTGTTCTGACCAACACAGGCTCTACTAAAAAACATTACATATAAGATTCATCCTTTATTCTAGAATAATTTCCTTCATGACTCCAAAGACAATATTTTAAAAAAAGTCTCAAAAAATAACTCAATGCTTTTGAAAAAAATTCTGTTACCTGTTTTTTCTCCATTTGCGAGGATATGCATCACTTCCAGGTGTAATAAAAGTCCTTAAAAATGACTTTTTTAACATAGTGGAAACCCAATCACAATGTTTTGTATTGCGATAGTATGTGCTAAAGACACTCAACCTGAAATTAAAATCCCTGTGCATTTTCAAAAAGAAAATTTTTTATTTTGCAGGTACATATTTTTTTTCTTCCTAAAATATACAACTTCACAATCAATGAGTCATAGGATTTCCCTTGGGACAAATGAACCCCTTAAATGAAATAAACCTGGTAAAATGTGGTTATTGAATCAGGCTTCAGAAACATTTCTAAACTTTAAAGTCCACGACGAGGAAATAAAGCAACATTCAGTTATATTTACAGAGCCCATTTATTTCCACAAGTTAACACTGCCTACATTTCAACTTTCAAGGAACGTGGCACAATAGGAGTGAGTTCGTGGAATTAAACAGTCGGTGCTGAAAACTTGGCATCCGCACTGTCAGTGTCCAGGAGGTTCTGCTTTGGACCAGCTCTGGTGGGATCCCATGCACTCAGCATCCATTAGCGGAGCGGTGCCTTAGGTGGACTCCTGGAGAGCGTCAGGCAGTTTGTTTTTATCAAAGAAAAAAATGCCGTTTGTGTGCTCTGCAGATGCTCCACGATGACACAGGCCAAACCCTGGTCAACTGGGGTGGCCTCGAAAGCAGAATTCTGACCCAACTGTAAATACTAATTAAACACGTGCACTGTCAACGTCAAAACGTCCCTCAAATCATTTGCCTCAAAGAGTTTCAAATAACACTTTAAGTTACTGTGAACAGAAAACATTTAAAGAAAAACTTGTTTGCAAAATGTTTCCTGTGTCTTAAATTACTGCTCTTGTACGTAATCAGTTACTCCCATTTCCCTACCTCTATGAAATTCTACCATAGAAATAGAAGAAAGAAAAACATGTATAAATTTAAAACATTTTACTGTACACCCTTGAAAGGGTAGATATTCTGGATATATACAACACATATACAATACACAGTCTCCCTTTACTGTAGTGGTCTGTCTACCAGTTGTGCTTTTCTCCCAATTTAGGAAGTTTAATTTTGCTTAGTTCCATAAAAGTTTTCATGAAACACATGACCTGCTGATAGCAAACAGCTCAAAAAGTAGTGCATTCAATATTTAAGCATTATATTCTTAAGAGTGATAACAAACCTTAATATTAAGGTTGAGTAGTCTTACACTAACAATATAAAACTGAATTTCCAAACATTAAAATATTCCTTTATCTACAACTATCTTAAAAAAGAGGGCAAAACTTCAGCTCGTATTTGAGCCAAATCTCAGCTCAAGCATCATTCTGAAGATGAATTTCATTTGATTTTACCAGGTTTTATGGCCCTTCTCTGTTTCTGCTGAGATAAAACCAGGAAGACAACATTGGCAGAGCACCTGTCCTTGGCACGTGCTTGAATGAAAAGCCCACAGATCAGGCACATATCCTACTCAAATCAAAAAATCTGTTGCAGCTTGCCTTATACCTTATTCATAAAAAGGTATTGCCTTTTATTGCCGTGTCTATACAGTATTCCCACCAGTGACTATTGTTCATTTCTGCCCACTGATGATATAAAATTTGAAAATCAGGATTGCCTGACTGATAACTGCAGGTCCATATGCGTCCAGATAGAAAATATTCACACAACAACGGAGGTCGCATTCAAATGTTTTGACTCATTTGAAGGTGATTACTCGGTAGTTGTATATCCTATAAGTATGTACACAAAGAAACAATGGTAAAAACAGTAATCATTTCCATACTGGTAGAAACTTTAGCATGTAAGAAATTACTGCTCCCAGGTTAAAAACTTCCTGCCCCGCTGGCAGAAATATTAATTCTCAGAAGATGTTTCTGTTGGCTATAGTATAACAACTCTGGAATGAAGAAACCTTGACCTTGCTACCACAAAGGTGGAAACAGCCGTGTGCTTCTGCATCATTGTGCTGGTGCTCCCAGCAAGCCAAAAGAAGTCAAATTGGGCTGCCAAACGGAGTGATGGGAAGAACATTAGTAGGTGAAACTCAGCAGCTTTATGTCACTCTTTTTCTGGTAAGAGTTGGGTCCTTCAGGGACACCAAGCAGGATACATTCTTCACAGTACACCCGACTATTACTTACACATTGCTTAAACCTATTTTCAGTGAAAATGCAACCAAAATCCTAGTTTGACAAACGTACAGTTTGTTAAAAAATGACACTGGAACAAAAGAAATAGTGAAGAGATGAGTTCCCTCATAACACAAGTTCCGGCTTTCTACATATTAACTAACCACATTAAAAAAACATAAATTGCAACATCATACTATCCAGTCCTGGTAACTGACCGCTCGGTTTCCATCTCAGCTGTGACTTGTTCCTCCAGTTTGCAGAACATTAGGTAGGGGGAGAAGTCTCCCTACCCTCTTCCTCGGGTTGAAATGAAACACCAAGCCAAAAGCTGTACATGAAGATCATGATTTCTGGTCTTCCTCTGATGGGACGACTTCCAAGAGGATTTGCAATCCTATGGTTACCCTGTCTGCAAAGATAAAAACATATACATAGGAAATTTTGGTGGAGGTGGAGAAGACAGAAGCAGCCAGGAAAATTATCTTAGCTGCTATACACTTGCACACACAGTTCACAGCGTTCATATATACCAGGTGCATATAACATTTACATGTCTCATTCAAATTTTTTTAATCTATGTTTTCTTTGCCTCTGATCCAAGGCTATGTATATACAATAAAAATGGGAGGGTACGGAGGTATAAACTTGTTCAATAAAAGGTCTGCATGAACTAAGGCCATCTTAAAGCATGACTACTCTGCTCAACCGCTTAGTTTGAATGAAGTTGCAATGTTGAAATAGAAGTCTAAAATGTCAAACAAGTTAAACTTCATGCTGTGTTTTTGTCACTCTGGACATTTATTTCCTTCTGGTGTTTTTGGTGGTTTTCTTTTTAGGGTACTGATTCATAAATGGCACCATTCATTTACATATAGAATAGTAAAAGAGCATTCTCTGACCACTCCTTTCATTTGTCCCTCTTTTTTTTTTTTAGTAACCCATTTTAAACAAGCAGAAGTTGTTGTAAGAGAAAGTTCTGATTTTCCTTGTCTAGCACAACATGTCAGCATTTACAGCAGCGCAAAGCGAGAAGGGTAAAACAGTGCAATTCACAGAAGATATGAACCAGAACAACTTTCCTTCTCTCCTGTCTAAGGCAGACTCTACCAGCTTTTGCTCTTCTCTCTGGAGGTCACCAGTTCAGTGGAAAGCCAGGTTGCCCTCAGACTATAAACTGATGGGGTCAGAGAAGCTGAGAGTCAAGAGGGACTGCGTTTTCCTCCCACCTCCCTCCCCTACCCGCAGCGGGGACCTCAGGGCTGGGCTGAGCACGGCCAGGGTGAAGGGCAGGAGGAAAGCCAGCAGCAGGAAGCCAGCAGGGCTTCGCCCCCGCCATCCCTCCCCTTCCAGGTTTGAGGCTGAGCAAAGGAAGAAGAAATAAAGCAGACTCTCTGTCAAGCTGAGCTACGGTGTAACAGCTCTTGGAAAAGGGCACGGCGGCAGAGGGAAAGCCTGGGCATCTCGAGAGCTGGCTGTGATTTTAATATCCTGTTCGACAAAGTGGACAGAGCCACCTGCAGCAAGCCCTTGCCCTCGCCGTGGCTGGGAGGCTGCTGCCACTCTTCCATTTCCAGGGGGTTAGTTTTGCTCTGTGCTGGGATGAAGTCATGGAGCAGCAATCAGACAAGTTGGCAGGGGGGCTGGGATGCTTGCTTGGTTTTTTTGGTCGCAATATATACTCAGAATAAGACCGTGTAAGGAGTATATTTTCCCCCAAAAAACGTTCCAATCTGTCTCCAAGTGTCCCTATTGCCTGCTTTGAGCAGTACCTGGAGCTACAGGACCAGCTTCACATTTGTAACAAGACACTTAACATATCATGACAGTAATGACGGCTTACACACACACACACACGCAGAGTTTAAACTCTAATTTTCCCTTTCAAGAGAAGAATTCAATGTAAATAGGCCCCAGGGGACAACCTTTACCAAAAACCTGCTATCTATATAAGCACCACATAAAGCCTTGGCGAGGAAAGAAAGCAGCAATTTACTGCATATGTATAAGACTGGACGTGAAATCTGCAACAGCAAAATGCTGAGATGATTTTCTGCGGATCCCAACATCACAAACTCGACAAAGAGAAGCAAACTGAGCATTTAACACCACGTCTTGAGTGAGCAGGTGTCATCCTCTGGTGTTTGTAAATAACCCTGGAAGAGACATTTTGTTATATAAACAGATGTCTTTTCCAGCACGGGCTCAGTCTATGAAGAAAGCAGGATTCACAGCTTTTAAGGTCCTTGGAATTCAACCCACTGTAAAGAAATAGATGTTTTAGATATGAGTCTAAGGCTGGGAGTTTCAGCTGAGGAGGCCCAAATGGAAGCATTCTGGTGCTGGTGCTGCATGCTTTTACACACCAATACACAAGGATTTGGTAGGCTTGACTTTTTTCATTTTCACTTTAGCTCTACAAAAAGCAAGAAAGTGGAGGTCAAATGAAGCCGGTACTAGCTGAAAATGATTTGTCCCAGCACATCTGGTGCTACAGCAAAATCTCTTTGGAAGAGGAGAGAACAAAATGTTATTCTCACTGCAAAATACCACCCAGACCCTATTAACCCCACAAACTGTAAAGCTACCTTTTGTTCAGCACAGCAATTTAGTAAGGAGAATGGGCATGTAAATGCCATAAGGACAGTCAAAATGTACAGAACAAAGGCATTCAGCCTTGGAGAGGATTTCACAGAATCACAGAACCATTTTGGTTGGAAGAGACCTTTAAGATCATCAAGACCAACTGTTAACCTAGCACTGTCAAGACCACCACTAAACCGTGTTCCTCAGCATCACATCTACACATTTTTTTAAATACTTCCAGGGATGGCAGCTCAACCACTTCCCCGAGCAGCCTGTTCCAATGCTTGACAACCCTTTCGGTGAAGAAATTTCTCCTAATATCCAATCTGCCATAACTCAAGGCCATTTCCTCTTGTCTTATCGCTTGTTACTTGGGAGACTGACCCCCACTTCACTACAACCTCCTTTCAGGGAGTTGTAGAGAGTGATAAGGTCTCCTCTCAGCCTCCTTTTCTCCAGGCTGAAAAATGCCAGTTCCCTCAGCCACTCCTCATGACTTGTTCTCCAGACCTCTCACCAGCTTCGCTGCCCTTCTCCAGACACACTCCAGCACCTCACTGTCTTTCTTGCAGCGCGGGGCCCAAAACCCGACACAGCACTCGAGGTGCCGCCTCACCAATGCCCAGTACAGGGGGACAATCACGTCCCTAGTCCTGCTGGCCACTCTGTTTCTTGGGTAATCCATTTGAGGGCTCTGCTGCTGTAACCAGCTTGAAACCCCTTTCATAAACATACTCATCTTCAGGCTGGGTCATTTATCCCACTACTCATTCTGACTGCTCAACCTCCCTCCCCTCTGATCCTTACAAAACCGAGCCTGAATATCCAGCTTAATCTCACGTGGGGCTGGTCTGTACCCATGTGGTTTTGCACCAGTGCTGACCTTTACTGAAGCAAAACCCCACATTCCACGTGGGGTTTATGAGCAGCAGTCATCTCTCATCCCTGAAGCACACCTGGGGAGCTGAACAAGTCAAGTTCCCCAACAAGGTGACTTTGCAAATGGGTAGAGGGAGCCCCCCACCACTCTGTTCGTGCGCTGAGCTGCGCAAACGAAGCAGCCTGGGAATAGCATCATTAGCACGGTGCTGTGTTCAGAATAACAGGCTTTGACTCCCCCCGTGGGACTACACAAAATGCTTTGTTGAAGTCTAAGTAGATGGGATCTATCACGTTCTCCTTTGTCTAGAAAAACCAGTTATCTTCTCAAAGAAAGTTGCCCATTTAATCTGGCATAAGTGTGCCTCTGAAATGCCAATCACATATTTTCATGCTGTCCATTTACCTCGTGTCTGGAATTACTCTTTCATGCCTACGTACACCTAATGCATATTGTTTCAAGGTTAGAACATCAAGATTGCAGCTGCCCAATGACTTTTCTATATCTCACAGAGGTACCTTAAGTGAATTTATCCTCTTCAATGCCTTTGAAAAATGCTCTCAGGCTATACAGTGGAGCTCCCTTAACACTCACAAAATAATGCCAGTTTAATGACTCCACACAGAAGGTTTATTGCTCCTTCTGAGGAAAAAAAATATAAAAATCTTTTTGTTTAGCAAGTAAATCCCCACTCCGCTCCACCCCAAAACTGTGAGCATCGGTTTTCCATCATTACTGTTGTTCTTTTGGGACTAATAATTACACAGCAAAGAAGCTGTTTCGCCCACTGACTGGCGTCTGCTGCTCTCCCCTCCGAGCCAGTTCACTGTGCCCATCCAGAGATATTACACGGGCACCAGGCCTTCTTTCTGGGAGCAGAATTTTGTGTTATCTGAAAAACTAGAAGATTCACCTTCATTGTCACAGCTGGCAGGAAAAGCTTCACATCTACCCAGTCTACCTTAAAGAGAAATTTTTTTTCTCTCATTCAAGTAATGCAGTTCAACACTGGCATCCTGTGGCCAAAGATTCAAGTAACTGTATTCCAAAACCTCTGAGACTTCACAGAAAATGCCAAAAATCTCCTGGGTTTGATAAGGGAAAATTTCCTAGTCCCAAAATGTCAAGGCTGAGAAATTATAAACAGACAAGCTCCCAAACTATTTAACAGAATGTCCTTTTGCATATACCTGTTTTTATTTGCACTGGAGCTTTCTACCCATTCCCAGGACATTGCAAGTGATTTATAACTTTATGGAGATAAAAGTAAGAAGACTGTAGCATGCTAGTCTTAAACTAACATCTTTTTCTGTAAATACTTTCTGTCCTATTTTCTGTGGACTTCCTAGCATAAATTGAGAGGGAAATTCACAGATCCTACAACAGATAATATATAGCTATATAAGAGAAAATACATATAAAAGGTTATAGTATAATAACATCCATATAAAAAACACATTTTTTTTTATTGTGAGCAGCTCATTTTAAATCATTCCTTAAGGCAGAAGCACAGAAGACAATATGCATTTTTGATTCAGCATCTATACAAATAAGCTGGTTTTAGTTGAAAACTTTTGTCGGTTGAGGTTTTCTTTTGCAGCAGAAGATATTTTCTTTTCGTTTTGTTTAATAAATTATCCATTATGCCTCAAATATTTTACTTATACTCTTGTTTCGCATTTTGATAATTTCTCCATTTTGGAAACTTATCATGTTCAGCAACAAAAAAAAGAGAAGAATTGGGAACTGTAATGAGTGATACTGACTTCTTTCTAATAGAAATGCTCCAAATAACCCTTCTCCAACATATCAGAACTTCCACAAATGCTTTCAGAAACTTTCAGAAATGGTATAAAAATGATTCCCAGTGTATTTTAGGTGTGAAATACTACAGCCAAGTCACCTCGAAGTCATTTTTCATGAAGCACAGAAACAATTTCCACGGAGGTGTGTCAGGCACAGTATATTTTGCCATCGTTTTGTTGGGAGTCACCACTAAGGACAATATCCCCATACCAAACCAGACAGAGCCTATCCCATTCCAAATACTCCACAAACACGTGGTGTTAGCAGGAAGCACTGAGCCCATCCTGTCATCACAACTGTGGTGTTCAAGTTTCCAAACCGATTCTCCTAGGAGCAAAACACTTTCTACACTAGTGTAGGCCAAGGGAAAGGGGAGGTAAATGGGTGATTTAAAAGGAATCGGGTGTTTGTAGGGAAGGGAGGGGAGAAGAGGGCAGGGGGAGAGGCATCCAGTCATTTGAAGTGAATCACTAGCTGAAGAACAGGCTTGCTGTAAAAATATCTCGTTAGTTAGCGGACATTGATTGTAAGCGGCAGAGCAATGCTACAGCATGCACTGAAACAAAACTTGCGCTGTCATCCCCAGCTCAGAGCAGCCGAGAGGATCGATCAGAAGGATTTCACAACATGGGGAGCCCTGAAAAATTCCCAGAACCAGCACGAAGGAGAAGAGTCACACCGGGACTTACCTAGGAGCTTTCTGAACCACTTTGGCTTCTTGTCCCATACAATAAAGAGGTAGTAGGCAGGAACTCCAGTCAGGGTTATTGCAAATCCGATCCCTGTATTCACTGGATCAGAGTAAAGTGACAGTGCAACCATGAAGAGGCAGGTGAAAGAAAACAACGCTGGAATAAATAGAGGTACCTGAAACATAACCACACAAAGAACCACTAGTTTACATTGACCTTGTTTTTGACTGGCTATGTCATTTAATGTTCCATGACATGTAAATGGGATAAAACCCAGCAGTACAGGACAGTTCTGGAGAAATATGGGTATCTAGAACATGCACACAAAATGTCAGTCACTACAGAAACCAAGCTATGCAGAGTGCTGTTCAGTGAGTACCATAGAAGTCTTTTGATTACATACTAAAACACTGCAGTATTTTATGACTCTTAAAATGTAAGGGCTGTAAATAAGTTACATTGCAAAAGTCCTTTCTCTAATTCCCCACTAGATAAGTAAGCAGCACTAACTGCAGTAAAGATTTCCTCTTTGATAATTACCTATTAGAAAACATTTTAAAACACAACCAGGAGCTCAAGTCACCTTTTAAAACTATTAAGAACATATTGATTTTCTTCCTAAGGTAAAAATCAAAATCCAGCAGGAAGAGAGCAAATTAAACACCAATTTGACTAGTGATAAAGATATTTGATAGCATTATGCAACTGATAGCTACTGAAAAAGCACTTTCTGACTGTATGACTGATAACATTATCAGTGTCAGTGCTGAAAGTACAAAAAATAACAATACCAAATTAATTCCCTCAATTTTCAGGAGCACCACTACAATCACTATGTTAGCACCTCTCTGAAGGAAACGCCTACAGGCAAGGTTTGTGAGATGTTTGGTGTAAGGGAGACTTGGAGAATTCCTTGGGGATTGTTCTCTTCCTTTCATGCCTTGAAGCATTACTGTTCCTCTTTTGTGCACTGTCAAAGCATTTTTTTTAATCAAACCAAAATAGGTTGGGCTGTTGACCTTATTTACAGATACACCTACAAGAATGCAACAGCACACATTCTTAGTTCTTCACAAAATAGACTTCTTGGAGGATAGATTCCTCCCTTTTTTTCATGATGGACATAATCTTTCTGGATACGCAATGGGACAACTTGCTTTGCAAGATATTACTTAAAATAACCAAGAAGAATGGCAGAATCAAGGCCAAAACAGCCAGTGGTCGATGGGCCAAACTGCTAGCACTTTCTTTCTGGGTTCACAATAACTGCATCTGCAAATCCATTGCAAGTCTCAAATATCATAATGATAGCACTACCAACTGACTTGCACATCAAATTGGCATATTCAATACTGGATAGGCAATAAAATAAATGTTTAATAGTAATGCTTATGCTTGACATGAATTCTGGTTGCAAAATTATTATTATATATTCAGGCCTTTATGAAAGGAGACATTAAATAGAGGACTGGCTGAAAAATCCGGTCGGCACATGTAACCCAGTTTTTGAATTTTGAACCCCGTGTGACCACAGAGGACTAAAGGTATTTTCACACAGCTTGCATCACACACTGCCTCGATGTGACAGATGGGCAAAAATGAGCAAACACCTTCATTTTGGCGCAGCAGCTTCAGTCACTGCACCCCAAGCACCAGGGAACAGGCAAGAATTATCTTTCAGAAGGGAACACAGCTGGAGTAGCACTGAGGGGCTTGCAGGAAAACACTTGGAGACCCGTCAGTGCAAACAGCAATTTTCTATTAACTCTGTTCTTCAAGAAAAAAGAGGTGAGCTTTCTACATCAGGAAATGCTCCTTTACTGTCTGACTACACAATAGATAGGAAGGAGAAGGATTCATGTAAAACAGCAGAGAGCGGAGGTTACCTTGAAAGGACGAGGCATATCAGGACGTTTATATCTGAGATAAATCAACCCGGCAACTACTAGTCCAATAAAAAGCCACCTGGCAAAACTGAGGAAATTCAGGAGGCTGTAGAGATCCCCGTTGAATAACATTATCATTGTGAGAGGATGCTGCAAAAGAAATTCGGAGCGTAAGAGGGGTTTAGTGGAATGATCTCTATTATTTTACAGCAGCGATGTCAAATTTTTCCACGAGGACAAGCAGCACAGCCTTTTGCAGAGACACCTGAGGGCCACAGACTTTGGTTCTGCCTTTCTCATGCCAGCCAGGTGTGGGACTGATACCTAGCTGTCCCCTGAGAGCACATTTGATCAATATATATCTGTCTCCTGTGACCCAGACAGATTCACAGGCACACAGCCCGTTGTGTCACCAAAATGCTTGAGCATCCCAGGCACCATTTTCACAGAGCCTGAGAAATATATCAGCCCAGTCCCTTTTTAGTTGCTCATCATGGATGCAAATAAGAGCAGTTAAATTTTGGTCACATCTGATCGTATGGAAGCAGAGGTTTCCACGTGTCTTGTGGAAGGAAAAAGCCTTGTGCTCCCCCAGGCTGCAAAAGGGGAACTCGGCAAAAAGGGCCCAGTAAGGGGTAGCCACACACCATGGGACACCAGCCGGGCACACCTGTTTGCCACCGGCTTCTGTTTGCAGCGCACCTCTCAGGCTTGCAGGGTGTAGACTCATCGCACATCACAAATGCAAACACTTCTAAGCAGAGAGCAGCATTTAGCTGTCATTCAGTTGCTACTGAACAGCAACAAGGAGAGAGAACGCTAGAAAAAACACATTTTGTCATTAAAAAGCTGTTCTGCCACACAAGTATTCTGCGAGGCAGGCAAAAGCTTATGTATAAACTAGAGTGTTGCACGTTGGGTTAGGTGATTAATGCGGGCCACAGGGATCTATTTCTGGGTAATCTCTGGAAAAAAGCAGAATATTTGTAGCTTGAATCCACTCTGCGAGGTGGTCCCGTGTGAGCCACCCTATGCCCACGATGACATAGACCTTGCATCCAGGGATGAAGGAATGAGTCAACTTCACTGTAGTCCTTCTTGTTCAGCAAGAGGGAAGATCCTGGCAGTGACAGCCTCTCTGGGTTTATAATGAGGCAACAGGTGAAATCAACTGCAGATGTTAAATGGGCTAAATCTTTATGCAAGGCAAACTAACTTGTATTAGTTATCAAGACTCACAGCCTCTGTCTCTCTCTGTATTTATTTTTTTTTTTAAAGCAGTGAAGACAGCATGGATTTAAACCAGAAGGATAAATATTTCAAATATGGGTCACTGGCTTCCAACCTCTAATGACTTACAAAGTGCTTCATTCTTTACACACAGATATTAAGCAAACTCCTTCCCTGTAAAGGTCAAAGGAAATTTTACCACTGAATTATATTGGGCAAGATTTTTTCTATATAGACTCAGCCCCTAAAAGTTTAGAATCTCAGCTATAAGCATGATAATGCAAGAAAGGGCCGTGGAGAGTGAAAGAGAGCTATCAAGGAAAAAAAAATAATAAAACAGGGTTACAATGAGATTGTACACGCACATATATGCTTTTTTAATCTAGGGTTTGAGCAACCTGGTCTAGTGGAAGGTGTCTCTACTCATGGCAGGGGTATTGGACCTTGATTATTTTTAAGGTACCTTCCAACTTAAACCATTCTGTGATTCTATGACCTATCAAATATCAGGACATACATAAATGAAGAGATTTCTTAATTCCTAAAAAGTTGTTTGTTTGTTTTTTTTTTTTAACAAGCCTCAAACACTAAACATGCTGATTTTCTAAGTTTCGCCACAAGAACTCTCTCCTTTCTTACAGTGTGTAGACCTTGGCAGGAGAAATAAAACAGAAAAATGCTAAAATGCAGGCTATTGATGCAGAATATATCCTGCAACTACTCTAATTGCAATAAGGTAAGAAAAAAAATTACAATCTCTGAAGGAAAGCCATCTTCATATGAGAATCTGACTGTTTTTCAAAGGAAATCAATGCACTAGTGTAACAGGACCAGACACAATAGCAGAAAATGTCTTTCAGAAAAAAATAACATATTAATACATTTTGTGCATTTCATTCCACAGAAAACAGTCAATGCAATTTACCCGAAAGGTATGACTATTTCAGCCCGAGCAAATAAAATGCAAAGTAAATGCTTATGCAAAATAAATTCCATTAGAACTTTTCATCATAATTCCATTGTGTAATTTTCAAAATTTGGATGCCTCCACTTGTATGCGCACATATAAAATTCAACTCTTCAGCTAGCACTTCAGAAGTGAGCTTATAGGCATCGATAGCAAAATCTGATTTAAATTCCAGCACAAGCATCTGCTCTTACTGGCTTATGCTCACAGATGCACACACGTCCTCTGCTGTGGCTAGAACTCCCCACAGACACAGGGGTCTGTCCAGATACATTACAGTCATTGGTCCCAAAAGAGGGGCTGAACACCCACGGTTATGAAGACTGCAAGTTAAGAGGAAATCTTCTTGGCACTATGCAAGCTGGGGTTTGAGGTCGGTATTTTGACATTTTGTCCTAACATTTTACTATACAAATTAGTCTGCAATGCAAACACATGGCCAACATTTAGCTCTGCCGCTATTTTAGAAGTCAGTAATAGGATTTCCACTATAATACTGGTGCTTTTCCTTAGACAATTCACAGACTATTGCCCAGGCACACGTTCTCTCATTTTTTAATCACCGCTACACTGCACTGCTGAGGGTTCCCTTTCCATTATCTTAGTGCATAATTGTTTGCATTTTTCACTTTAAGGTGGTATAATGAGCCTTTAGGGTGCCCCCAGATGCTGGTGTTTAGCTACACTTTCAGTTAAATGAATCCCTTTTTTGTTTGTTTGTTTAAATGGAATTTGTTTCCCTGAAAGGGAACTAGCTCATCACTAGCAGGTCCTTAGAAATAAAGGGCAATAAGACATGAATTAGGCTGCAGCAATAGGTAGTGAGGAGCTACCGACAAGATGGCAAGCAGATGATAGAATAAGAACAACTCCCAAACCTCATTCCTCTCTTTACTGTCCTCTGCCCTGCCCAAAGCCCACGTACACGTTAATAAATGAGACTCAAGCAGTGCCCAAATTCTGTTCGAATCCTCCAGAGCAAGCCTGTAATATGAATTCTTGTGCAGGAACATTTGTTTGTATGATTTACCAAAACAATGACAGCTGGCAGAGGAGTGTGCTTGCGGACATGAATCATGGAGAGAATTTCCGGAAGGTGACCCTCGCGGGATGCAACGAAGAACATCCTGGTGGGAAATAAATGTGGACAGACTTTAAATGTGCTCATTACTGTGACTAGGCAAAGCGGCTCATGAAAGTCACAGAGCACAGCGGCACTTCTTAGGCTTGTTTGAGGTGTTCTGAATGAAAAGACTAGCAGGAGAAACCCCTACACAGAAATCAAAGTCATTTCTGAACATGTCCCCTCCTTACCTTACACTATGATTGGTGTCTGGAATTAGTTAACATTTTCCCTCCAATTTCCCTCCTTCACATGAAACAAAGCAGCCGTTAATTAAAGTGCTACACTCAGAGGGATCCATTTCCAAACCATTCAAAGGGTTTTTACAATAAGATACTAAATTGAGTGGGAACAAAGTGTGAAAAAGCCCCACACCTGGTAAACATTATAGTCATTTTTCATTTCCTGCTAAAGGAATGAATCCTATTCTCCCTTCCCCTTGCTTCCTCACTTTCAGTGTACATCTCATCCCCTTCACCCCCCGTAATATTAGCAATGCTCACCTGGAGACCGCAAAAATGCCACCATTCATAGATCCAAAGCAGGAGAGAGCAACAAATACTGGCACAGCTAAAGAAAAGTTTCCCATTAGTCGTTCTGCAAAGGTCTGTTGGAGGAGAGAGAAACATACAGTGATTTTTCATAAAAAATGAGACTAATTTCACTCCAACAACAAATTATTAGTAAGTTTTATTGATACCCCTTTTTCTGCATCCCTCACTGAAAGTTGAGCTGTGCCTCTGTTACCTCTTATTTTGTGACACCGAGGCTACTGCAGATGGGGTCTCCCACCCTTACTCCTGACTATGCCTGGAAGATTGCCAGTTGAGGCAATGCTCTGGAGGTGGAGTCAGGCTCTGATTTATGTCAGCTTAGACCATTATGACTCCCAAAAAGAAGACCCAGTCTGAATGGACCAAGGTCTGATCTACATACCTAATATTTTTTTTCTACAGCCTTCATTTTACTTAGCTGATGCTTCCCAGTATTATAGTTCATCTGTTCATACTTTATTGTTCTAGGTTACCAGAAGAGCCTTACTTGGAGTTTTGGGCATCACAGGAGACATGCACAACTTTCTTCAAGTTTACAAAAATGTTTTGTTTCTGGATCTCCCATGAACTACAGAATTTGGTCATTTTTTAAATGTCACATCAATTGAAATAGCCACAGACAGTGTCACTACTGAAAAGTAAACAGATTTTTTTTTTTCTCGTTGCAAGTCAGATATCATAAATATAAAAATCAGTGTCATCACCAAAATTCAACAAGAACAATCAAAGTAGTATTTCCAAACAAGGTTGCCTTGCAACTCCTTCCCAAATGAACTCCAGTTTTCACAGCAGCCCCCTTCCTAAGTAGTCAGGATGCACGTCGTGTAGAGATAGCATTACTGCTTCTTCCTACAAAAATAGTTCAAATCTCCCACTTCCAGAAATATAAGTGTTTTCGGCTTCCCAGGAGTTTAGCCTACAATTTAGCAAAGAATTTTGCAAGCATATACTTGTCTATAAAATTTAAGTCCTATTGACTTTGTTATATCAGGTCAATAAATACGGTCTAACATTACGTTACGAATGCTATTGATGGCCTTAAGTGCAATCCCACTCATCAGTCAAAAATCAGACTAAGTTAACCAGGATGCTAGTATGTGGTGTAAAAGAGGAACTATAGAAAAGCCTGATTAGATGTATGCCCCCGATTTTTTCCCTAGAAAGAATAATATATCAACAAACACAACTGCAGCAGGGATACAACTTTGTATTTTTCTTCTGTAACTTACCACTGCTACAGCTTTTGAAAGCAGCAATTCCCCAGCACTGATTGTAGTGAAATAAGCCACGTTTGTTAACACATAGCCAACTGTGACGATAATCATTGAAATGCATATTGCGAGGGGTATGTTTCTGAAATACACAAGGTAGCTCATTATTTTGCAATCTGGTTGCTATTCCCTGAACATGAAACAAATAACATGAGAAGAAGCCACTAATGATGGTGAATGCACATTTGGTGATCCCAAAATACCGTAATTAGAAACTACCAGTAAAAAATAACACACCTAAACAAAACCATCTACACAAAGCAAATAGGTTTATAATGAAGTGAGAAATCACTTGAGGGAGGAGTCCTTTGGGGATGCCAACAGGTTGTGGTCCCCGTGCTTCCCATGCAAGAACAATGGCCCATTTGAGCTGCCTACCCATTTTGACTTTCAAGCTGAGCCCAACAGGAAGGCAGGTTGAACCAGCAACAAGGCAGATGACAGATGCAGGTGATTCAGCTCTCTATCAGGAGAGCGATCACAGTGGCACCTCCAACATACCTACTGGCACTCAATGGCTGCCCACCTGGAGGTGTTTCAGCATCTTCCCCTGGATGCCATAAAGCCTAGCATGTGAAATTCTGTCCTCTCCTCCTCTGTGCGATTCTTCCCATGCACCCCTTACCACATCCCAATTACCTTGCTCACTATGCAGGGATACATGAGGGCATAATACGACACAGAAATAGGTACAGTACAAATAGTACAGGTTAGAACAATTACACACAAATAAACAATAACGCTGAACTTCTACATAGTATGCCCTCCCAGTGAGGAAAGCAGAATTATTTCTATTTTAAAGAGATACAGAGGTACAGTGAATTTGTCTGAAGTGACACTGCAGGCAAATGTTCAAGTTAGGAACAAAAACCAGATGCTTCAAGTCTTGCTCTAGTCTCTCTCCACTCTATATCATTTCTTGATAGCATTGATATCTGCATCACACCAATAAGAGACTCGGGTCTGAACCAATGTTGGTTCCTTTACTTCCAAGGCCAAAAATTGCAGCTGGAAAGATGCAGTATGTGTGCTCCCTCTGAGGACAGCTGAGAGCTTCTGTTTCATGGCCAGTTCCCTCTAGCTGTCACACTAAGGTTGCTTTTGAAGAGATGCAAAGATTGCCACATTTAGAGAACTCTGTTGTGAAGGTCACCCCATCCGGTGGTAGAAAGGAGAGAAAGAATGAGGAATTGTGACATCCCAGAGGAGACCACAAACACAGTCCTAAAAGACTATTGTAATTACCTCAAAGGAAAAGGTGTTTTGAAAATCCACACAAAGACTCATCGTTTTCTGATTTTTTTTTCCTCAAAGCAACACAGCTGGCTCAGAATTTAAGGATCCCCTTCACTACTGGTCCTTATTTCTCAAAGAAATCCTTGACATCGCTGTATCTGTATAGAGCTGAATGGAACCTCTAAACTGAGACTAAATAAATAAAGCGGGACAGTATCACTGCTGCACCTCTTGCCCATCTCAGAAACCACGGTGTCAAATACCATCATCACACAGGTAGGTAAGAAGATCACGCCGTACAGCAGCCCCAAATGCGGGTAGACATGATTATATTGCCACTAACCCACTGCTACCTCACACACACAGTCTCAGGTGAAGAAGCTGGAAGGAGGGGAGTCAGTCAGCTTGGAGGGTGTGCTCGTGGATGGAGGAGGCAACGGCAAGGACCAGAGCAAACAGCCCAGAATACAAGTGCTGCTGTATTGCTGGAAAAACCACAAAGTTACTGACTCAAAAAATACTGCAGAACTGTATGTTGATAGTATGTCTGTGCAAAAAAAAAAAAAAAAAATCTTTTTGTAGGCCAATTGCCAGATATTTTGCAACCAGTTTGGTTAAGCTTCATCCCTGACCTGGGTGTATACTGAATTCAATCCACTTCACATCTGGTTCAGGGTAAGTAGAGACACATGGTTTCAAAGCCCCTCAGAAAAGAAATGTTAATTACGTCTTCTGCATCAGAGATGAACGCTTCAACCGCCAAGCTATTGGATAAATCAGCAATTACTCCAACCTTAAAAAAATGTTTCCAGCCAAAGATAGCAAATTTGTACTATTTTCACAAATACCATTTGAATGACTGAAACCACATTGTTAAACTTAACAAACTCTCTTTGTCCATTCTAACTCTTACCAAACACCTGCTTGCTGTGCTCAACTCTAATTTAAATCCCAGTCTAATTTCCTCTAAACCAAAGTGGCAGTTCCAAAATAAGGGGAAAAAAAAAAAAAAAAAAAATATCACACTTCCAAACACGACCATTTTCTTAGCACTATGGGTCTTGCCTTGTTATGCTGAAGAGCACTAACCCCCTTGGATAGTTAATACCACCACCAAAAAAAAAACCACCACAAAACAAAACCTCAGGAGAAGAATAAAACCCCAAAACCAAGCCAGAACTAGTCAGGAAGCACTATTCATTAATAAGCCTGCAGTTCATAACTCACGCCTGGAGCAGCACAAGGGATGCTGTGAGTTCTAAGCTCCTGAGCCCTCATCTTCTGAGCGAGGCAAGGGCTCAGGTTGCACCTCCTTTTGTCTCCTGGCAGGAGCAGGCCGTCAGAGGGTTGCTGTACGTTCACACACAGCCCCCTCCGAGTGCTGCTTATTAGCCACTGCTTTCAATGACAGATTTAGACAAAAATGAAAGGTCAGTTTCAAGATTTCAGGGATGAGTAATATGGTATGGTTCGTTTCTCACTGACACCTCAGTTCAGATTTACAGTTGGTCCTTGAATGATCTGAAAGCACAGGCAGACAGGTACGTACCATATGTAAAACCACTAAGTGAAAGTTTTAATCATGTCTTTTCTATCCATCCAATTTAAGAGGCAGTTCCCAATTTGCAACATGATTCCATTATCAAACTCTCTGCTATGAGCTACCGTCACTGCACTGGAATAAAAAATGTGATGGCATTAACATTAAAGATTACCTCCTTTCCTTGGAGGATCACTGTACCATAGTCTTGTATTTCAGATATTCTCCTAGACTTCCAAATCCTCTTTCCAAATCAGTAAAAATGATATCTAAGTTCTATTCTCTGTTAAGTTGCCTCTATTGACACAGATTTCACCTTTTCACTTCTGTATCCTATGAATCAAACACAACACAGTGTTTGAGCACACCAATAAGCTATGTTTCTGAAAATGAATATTCACAACTGCCACACAGCTAGCTGAAAGATTTGGACTAAAGGCAGTCAGAAAATTCAAGAAAAAGATATTTTTCACTTTAAGATTTTGATTCATTGAAGCTAAAACTTTTGATGGGAAAACTTGACCATTTTGGTACAACGTTTCTTCAGAAAAAATCATAGAACCAAGACAGAAATCTTCTCCAACCAGTAAAGACCTCAGGATGGCCAATAACTTAGAAACCATAGCAGTGTGTGTGCTCAGAGGCAATATTTTACTTACTTAAAGCTGGCCCAGGAACTTGAACTTGCATTGAAATGGCTACTGGTTACTAAAGGGCAGCACGTTTCCTTTGGCATTCATCTCAGAGTGAAATCTCAAAAGATTTCAAAACCAAGAAACACTATTTTCAAATCAGCTGTTTTTCTGAGTAGACCTTCAGCTGCTGACATTAGCCCCAAACCTATACAATGACTGGCAAGTGTCGCGTGTGTTACTGTTAAGACTATACACAAGCAGGCTGCTCATTGGGTAGAACGGGAAGTTGTTGCCAGCAAAGTCTTTTGCAATATTCATCTCTCCTCCCAGAACTTTGAAGAAAAACAGTATCAAAAGGGAAAAAAAAAAAAAAAATCTGAGAAAATCTGAATCAGGAAAATACTGACAATATAATTAAAAGTCTTATAAAATCAGATGAGAGACAACTAGAGTAGCTTCTAAGCGTCTGAATGTTGATGAAACGGTTTAAGATTTACCCATCCCTAACTACTATTTAAAGCCAAATCTTCCCATTCTGGCCTATATACAAAGCAATTGTAATGAAAAACCACAACAGCTTAAATGAAGAGTGCGTCTACCATGCGCTTCCCAGAAAGAAAGTCGCTGAGGAATCTACCATCACAGAGAAATTCAACATTAGAAATACAGCTAGTCCATCCTGTGGCTATACCGGGCTATACCAGCACTGCCAAGCTACGCTGTGAATGTCTTGGAAGCAAATTTCCTCCTTCTAGAGCCTGTAAAGGGCCCTGGGAGCCAGGGCACAGAGTTCAGTTAATCAGGATATCCACTGGGTTTTGGATTTGACCTTCAGTGTTGCAGAATCATAGATCTTCTGATAATCTGTGCTCTGGTACTGCACTGCCTCCTACAAATATTTTTGAGAGAAATAACACAGAGCAGACCAAGTAAGAGGAGTGGGAGAAATAGTAAAAAAGAAAAAGTGAAATTCAGTGAAAAAGAAAGCCAGAGAAAGAACCTGGGGATAAGAAGAACAATGCCAATAAATCAGCCAAGGAACATTCCCAGAAGTCTACAGCTCACATCCCAGCCTAATGACAACTTTTATAACAACAAACAGTAAGCACTAGGAGCTGTGACCATTGCAGGCTGTTCTTTCTATGAAATGACAAGCACACAGTCAAACATGCCCCCGCTGGGTCAGCCGAGTTCACAAGTACGAAACAGATTGTGATCACATCCTTTGTTGTTTAAAGGCCGTGCCAAAATCATTTCTTTGCATCCCTTGCAAATCCAGGTTTTACACATGCTCAGTCTGAGTCAATTGTCCTGGAAAAAGCTGTGCCAACAGGACCCAGTTGGGAAACATAAATAAGAAAGTCTAAACAGGTCAGTTAATTACTGGTAAAATTAGGTGAAATGAATGACATCTTTATTGTGCTATGGAAATGGTGAAAGATACTGTTACATTTAAATTTAAAAAAAAAAAAAAAGAAAAAAGGAGAGAGGAAAAGTCTGAATTTCCTTCACACGGTTTCCAGGCAAGGATTTGCTTGGTTTTCACGAGCATGACCAACCCTGTATATGCTGTATTTCTTGAGTTGAAAATTTAGTGCCACAGGAGCTTCAAGATCCTTTTCAAAAGATCCCTTGTGCAATAATTTATTCACCATTTGCAATCTGTTAAGCAATTTTCCAAATGAACTGTTTCCAGATTCTGGCACTCTTAAAAAAATCTAATCATCCATTGCACTCTCCATAGGGCCAAAGCTTGGCAGAGGAAGTCAGAAGTGCAAATTTATCCAAGCAACCTGACACTGGAAAAAATAACCAAATACAATACGGAAAGCAGCAAGAGATCCCTGGTAATTTAATATTCCCAGGACTTCAGTGCAAGACCAGAAGATGTATACACTTGGCTTAGTAAGTGCTCTCTCGCCATTCCCAGGTAGTCATTCCGTGAGCTGTGGCAATCCCAAACCCTAGACAAGAAAGCAATATGCTTTGATATAAACTTACTTACCTCTGATGCATGTTTTTCAAGCAAAGAGCAGCCTACAATACAGCCCATTACACTGAAGGGATCAAATGGTTCTCACCATGTCAATGTGTGAAAAAATTACAAACACACCCATCTGTTCGGAGAAAAGGAGGATGTAAAACTTAAAAGCAGGCCACCTCCCAGGACAGCATCAAAGCCAGGAATAGAGAGGCAAAAGGGATGGGAATCATCACAGCACCTCTCAAATCCACGTATTTGTAAATGCTAATACGGATCTCAGCAACGACTGAGTTTAGCAACGAGCTGTTATTATATTGTTTATTGCAGCAAAGGTTCTCATCAGCAGATCACTGCTGCTCCCCCTTCACTGCCTCCCAATATGTTCCAGCCTTATGTTCCAGACTGGAGCTGCTGTTTGTGGGCTTGCAGCTCAGTCACTATTAAATTACATGGCTTCTCTTCATCTTCTTTTGATTGTGATTTTCCAGGGGAGAAATGAAAGAAAAAATAGTTATTAAGCTGCGCTCTCATTTACGCCATCACACGCTGCACGGATGTTCCCGCTGGAGCGAGTGTTAAAGATGGAGCGAGTGTTAAAGAGCTCCCTTCTCCGTTTTTTTGGGTTGGTTCTGTTGGCTCTGACACCTGCACCGCCACAGCAGCACGACACGAGAGGAGGGGAGAGGGAGAGGGAGAGGGAGAGGGAGAGGGAGATTCTGCTGCGCTTAATTACTTGCTTTCTTCCTGGTATTTAACTTTACCGGTTCAGATTATAATCGGTTACAACTCATAAAAGGGGTTTTCTGTGACCAACTGACTTCAAAGGGTCAAACCACATTACAAGTATGCTGGGGAGGGCAGTAGATTTTCTTAACTTCTCAAAGGTTTTCAACACCCTTTCCAAGAGGCTTTCCTAAAAAGTGAGTTAGCGTAAATACTTTCTTGGCTAAAACTTGAGACCTAGAAAGGTACAAATTGCACAGGGTAACACTGTTCTCCACAACATCTCCTGCCAGGCAAACCCTCCCAGCTGAAGTCCCAAGCAGAAGCAGATCTGCCAACAGCCCTGGAGAGACCCGAGGATAACTATTCTGCTTGCAAGGCGATTTACTTTTTCAACAGAGGTTTGAACCTGGCTGCGGTCACATCGTGTACCGACTCAGGTTGGCAAGCCACACAGATCTCACCAGAGTGCTGTATTCCTTTACAACACAGCCCAAGCCCAAACTTGTCAAGCCAATGCCTTTTATGAAACACCTTTCTTTAAAAAGCAGAATGGATTCCTCTGAAACTCGAAGTACCAGCTAGAGAGACCCCTCACGTTCAAGCAGGATCCTGAATCTTTTTGCATTCCCGGCATTCCCAAAGAAAACTAAGCCCAGACAGCAGATATTAAAGATGACAGCTAAATCCACAAGGGACTTTCGAGGTTACAACACTAAATATTAGTCATGCTTAGCCATGCGTGTTTCTCACACAGCAAGCGCAAGGACTGTTAGGAGCCAGAACGCGAGCGCAAGACGCAGCACACAGAGCTGCTGAAATAATATGAAATGCAAGTAAAATGTGGGCTTAATTTTTTAAAATATCCCTTTAAAAACAAGAAATGGAACGCAGACTTGGAACATAAGACAGAAATCACCCCCTGTGACTTCTCAGTCAACTCTTTGATAAACCATTTCCATATGTCCGTCAAGTGCCAATATCCCATATCTTCACTTCACCTCATTTTGCAAACTCATTGTACAAGGTTTATGAATGTTTCCAAGAGATGTATGAATAATCAGACCTGGCTTTTGTTTTCCACTGTAACTTGACCCCAAGTCACACCCCTCCCAAGGACCCAAAGGTCCCAAGAACCTAAGCTGGCTTTTCTTTCTGCTGTAATAATCGGGCTGAGCCACCCCCGCACAGAGCTGAGGCTTGCCCTGGAAACTCAGGCGTGCTTGTCCTCAGAGAGCCTGGGAGGCTTACCTGGAGAAAAGTCAGGTGCCTGGAAATGCGGGCAGCAGCTGAGCAGGATCTCTAGCAAAGGACCTACATTTAGCATTTCAGAACCCAAAATGACAGTGAAAATGCTTGGAGGAAGATCCTCATTCATCTGGAGTATTGTGATTAAGGTGTGGCTTTGGTTGGACCTGTAATTAAAACAGTGTCTACCACCTTGTTTTAAAAAAACTTGCCTTTTAAAAAGCAGCATAGTCTAAATTCAGAGGATTCAGATATTGTCCTTCCTCAGTCTGACGAATGAATTCCGTGCTTGTACCTAACATCAGTGTTTTGACGTCCTCCCTTTATTTCATTTGTGTGAAACTTTCATGCACTCTAGGAAGTTTGTGACCTTTTCCACCAGAGATGCAAAACCTCAGATTTGACTTTTATTGCCTAGCTCCCACTCAACCGGGAGATGAAGGGAGCACCTCCGCTCTTTCACAAGCTCCAGCATTTCATTTTCTTCTGAGCCCTATTTGCTAGAAGTGCCTACAGCGCTGCCAGTAGGGTAGATTATGGTGAGAAGCAGTCGTAAATCACGGTGCTTGCTTGGAGGCAAGGAAGCTATAACCACAAACCCGACACGGGGTTGTAAAAACAAAACACCTGCCTGCACCAAGCTTGTGTGCGGAACCAAAGGGGAGCGGGGCAGAGCTGAGATTCAGATCTCCTCCTCCAAGCTGCCTTATCTAGCACAGGATTGCGGGTCGAACTTCCTCTTAACTGCTCTGCACAGACATGAACCTCACCACCAGACTTAAAATAAATATAAGGCGGCGGCCGTGGCATAATTGTGTATTGGAAGCAGTTTTATTTATTACAGGAGGCTCTCCTGGGAATTTGAAATTATTAATCCTCTGAACACCTGATTTATGAACAGGGTCCACTTTCCCCAGGCAGAATCACCGTTTGTAGGAAAGACAGAGTCTCCTGAAGTTCCCGGCAGACTTACAAGCCGGCAGAGCTGCCATCCTGCACCACCACTCTCCCGTGAAGCACAGAGAGCAGTCGGCAGAGCACCCGCAGGAGTTGGGGGGAATATTTAGCAGGATAAACAAGGGAGCTTGAGGTGGGAAATGAGCAGATCAGGCTTCATAGCTGGGAATCCCAAGCCAGCAGACAGTGGCTACCACATAACAATAACATCATGGCCAGGGAAAGAGATCACCGCGGCTACAGAAGGAATCCCACTAAAAACCACGCTGCCTGTGACAGCACCCTTCCCGTACCACGGCAGGAACCTGAGCATTTGGCAGGCAGCAGGGTTGGGGTGGAAGAGAAGCCCTGACTCAATCTGTATGTATTTCTATTGTCTCTGCTGAGGATGTATGTTTCTGATTTACGGCACGGCAAACGGCAAAGCGAGACTTTGAGTAATGCGAGGGAGCAGGCTCGCGGGGCTGCTATCATTCCCCAAACGAGCCGCTCAGGTTCAGAGCCTGAGAACAAGCAGCCTGAATACAAAACACCTCGGCTCAGCTCCGGCGGAGGGTGCAGGAGGGAACGCCGCCCCCTCGGCTCAACTTTTTAGGGAGCATCGCTGGGAGCATATTAATGACTCCTTACGGTAACAAGGGAAGACAAATGCTTAGGTGCATAGAGGGATGGAGGGAGGAGCGTGTGCCTCCGTGTGTGTGTGCATAAAAGGAGCCAGATTTTTCATACTTGTTAAATTCCTTGACATTCAATTTTGAGCAGGAGAGTTTCCACAATGCCAAGGATCATAAAGGAACAATTTGCTGCTGTATGTTACCATTGATATTTCGGCATGAATGAAAATTGCACCATTCGGTGATGAAAAGAGCAGCCACTTGTAATAAGGAGCACCATGGAAACCGAAATATCATTTACAAAGAAAGGCTCTTCTTCTGAAGGAATTCAAGATGAAAAAAAATGGTAACTGCGGGTGCCTTGAAGCATTAGCATTTTGAAAGTTATAAAAGGGTTTAAACAAAATTAAAAGGAGATATCTTAACAATACTGCGCTGCCATGAAGGGGGCTGTCCGGCAGATAAATAGTTTTCTCTGCAAAAAGCAAGGAAATGAGGCTCTTGGTAAGGACAGCCTAGCAACCTGGCTACAGATGTGGGACAGTCCATGTAGCACACTGAAATAACTCTGTAAGAAATGACTACGTTCTGACACAGAAGAGAAATCCAGAAAACTCCAAGTGTGAGCTGAAATATGCCTCTGTAGCGTGCAGTAACTGGAGATGCTTGAATAGAGTTCAAATGGGAATATCTTCTTTTTTCTATTTCATTACTTTCAGTGCTTTGAGAAAGGAAATATCAGGAAGCTGAAATCCTCTCTTGCTAAAATTTCATTATACTTGAACTACTATCATATGCATAGGACAAGAGCATATCTTTTTTTTCTTTTTTTTTTTTTAAAAATCTATCTAGTGATGTCATGAAGAGAAATATAAAAAAATTTCCAACTAGCCAGTAAGGCTGGATTTTCTTTTTTTCTGTGTCCAAACTGAGAAATCTTAAACATAACCCTTAAAGAGTTAATACTGAAGCCCTGCTGCAAATCAAATTCCTTCCAGTTTGGATAGTGACGTGAAATAGCCAGAATTCTTAATCTTTTTCAATGATCTTGGACAGCATGGTCAATGAGACTTAGGATTTTATGGCTGACTCTCTTTTCAATTGCACACCGTTCGGTGTTCTGTCAATGATGTGCCATTCTTTCATGCTTAAGTCTTAAAATGAGAGTGATAATGAAACGATGGTTTATACAGAACTTACTGCACTGTCTCTTATTCAGACTCAGAATGAACCTATTAAAATCCACGTACTGGTGCCATAAAAAAGATCTACAGCCTGGCACTTGATAGCACACCGTCCAGTACCAGCCTCCCTGACATCTGCACCCCAAAGTAAGCCTAGAAAAAACATCAGCTCTGTGGAACAGGACAAATTTATGTGCTAGTTTAGCAAAAGTGCTTGCAAGGCTTGTTTCAGTAACCAAAATAAGCACAAAGCAGATGGCAGGATTCAGGCCACTGTGGGGGAAGTTATTTTCTTAGGAGCACAGAAAATATGTGATTCACTATGCTCCAGAGTAGTTCCTCTAGGACAGCATCCTGATTTTGATGGTCAACATCATGCCCAGGTGGTCTACAGCTGGGACCTACTTGTGTCTGGGATAGCCTGAAACTGAGAAAAAGACTCTCCTCATGGCCTTCACAAGCACTAAGCAAGAATCCTAAAGTGATTCTGCTAATTTTTCACACCTACGGAAATATTTTTTCCTTAGATTCACAAGTAACTCATCCTCTAATGAAGTTTTGCCCAAGGAAAAGGAATTTCATGGTCTTCGTGGATAAATCTTTACTTTTATGTGGTTTTGCTTAGCAGCTGGGTTTTTTTCGTAATAAACAGATATGGAAATACAGAAGCGCCTGTCACTGTAGGATAAATCTAATTCTTGTTTTATCTAAAATAACCACACACAGAAGTTAAACCTCTTGTCATACTAGAGTGCTCCTATTCTCTATCAGTTCTCATGATCTATGGAGAGGTCTCTCCATTGCTGTTAGATCTTTTCAAATGATGATATCAAAACTACTCTCCTAAGGGACATTTCATTCCATCATACTTCAAAAAAATTAAATACTGTTATTATATAGTCCATTTTTTTGCAATGAACAAAACATAATGACAAGGTGAAGATGCAAATAACAGTACTTGCTCAACAACAAGTGTTACAAATGAATGAGGATTGACATAATAGACCACAGCAGTGTAACTTGTAACATGCAGATTATTCACTTCACAGCTCCTCTGGAGCCATTATAATCTTATATAAATCCTCTTAGTCTACAGTTCATGGATATAGGCTGTACTGCAATTTAAATGATTGAAAACCCTTATGGGTTGTTAGTTAAGGATATTCTTTTCTTAAATAAAGTATCACTGTCACTGTATATTCAAAATTCCAACACACTCACAGCCAAATATCGAAGTATAAACTACACTGTAAGCGATCCACCTCCAGAACACCAGTAAACCCATTAGCACACATGTAAAGCAGCTGCCATGTAGGGAAGGGGTGTGCAGGGGAACTGCAATCTGAGCACTCGCTGGCTAAGAAGAACCTACAGCCTCCTCTGAAATTCTGCAGCCACACAGAAAGGGATATGCTCCTCTCCAGGAAAGATACACAAAGACAGATTGCCTTGTTTTCATACAACTATTACATATTTTAAATGCAAGTCAGCAATTTCACTACTTATGAAAGCTGAACAATCAAATAAGACAACCCCATGGAATGTCTCATCCAAAAAGATGGTGTAGAAATTGAATAAGTTACTCTGCTAGCTGAACCAATTGGAATACATTCATGTTCTTGCGTATAATACCATTGCTGTTGATATTTTGACCATGCTGTTCTAAAGGACAGGTACTCTCGATGATATGGCATCTGTTAATAACTGTGCAGTTATAAAACTCCAACCTGATGCATGTGACTATAATATACAACATACTACTCTTGCAATTTTAGTAAAATTGTAAAAATTTAGTAAGTTTAGTAAAAAAAAAAAAAAAAAATCTATCTCACTTTCTCTGTCAGTTATTTGCCAGCATCAGCCTAGAGAAGTTTTAGGTGTTGCTGTAGTAATGGTTACTCTTGATGGCGTGCAAGATGCTGCTACCTTTTCTGGTATAACTCTGCGTTCACCCAACACTGGCTTAGTGCTCTGCACTGTGTCATTTTGGAAGCTTGGCATTAAAAGGGAAAAGGAAAACAAAAGGGGCAGAAAGAGGCTCTTGCTCCTCTGCAGCCAGGAAAGGATGCACCATGGAACAGACCAAAACATCGCACGGTGAATTAAACTAGCAGTCTCTGCCATATCTAACTAATCTAACTACCCATAGGTAGCAAATGTTGGCTTGCTTTTACAAATGACAGGAAAAACGGCTGTGAGACTCCCCTTTTTTCTATATGCAGGACGTAACCTCCACCGGCAGTACCCATGAGCAAGGACTGCTCTACACCTATGCAATTTCATAAGGAATTCATTGCCTTCTGCTGGGTTTTACAGTGAGATATCAGCACTAATTAGAACCTAGATTTAAATCTCGGACCGAAACATTAAGCTGAGTACTCAAGAATTGCCTCTCCCACAGCTAATGCCATTGGTAAATAAGGATATAAAGGCACCAGCGTCAGAGCAAAGCAGTCTCCTGTTTTACAGTGGGAAGGGGAAAACCCAGGAGAGGTTTGCCTACACTGCACAGCAGCATCAGCACCAAAAGTTGTATAAAGCACATTTGCTTTCTTTCACAAAGCGTATAACCTCCCAAGGGCCCAAGGTGATAAATGTGGAGGTCACGGGGGAACCACGGTGATGATATCCAAAGGCAGGCTCCGACCCACCTCACCTGGGCACACACTTTGTCACCTTCCCCAGCTGTTAGGCCAAAGCCGAGTCTGATAGCGGCTACCGGCCAGCGCAGTCGGGGGGTTCAGGCGTTGCGTTGGCATACAAAGAGGCAATACATCACGGTTAAATGAAACACTGCTTCTCAAGCCAGTAATTCTTACGTGGACAAAACGTTTGCTGATTCGGCCTGATATGTTTGGCAGGAAGGACTCGGTGCCACGGCTGACGTTGTAAGTGTATAGACACAGCTTTATCTGATCCCTACTTGGACAATATTTTACCCCCTCATCCAGTTATAACCGATCCAGTGAGTTTAATCCCTTTTCTACCTGCCATAGATGCACTGCTGTCTCACCTCTTTTCCAGTAAACCCAGTCAGGGCACCTGCTTATGGGCCACTGAAAAGGAATGAAGATGTCTAATGAGAGCCCAGGAACTTCACTGTTGCCAAGAGAATATCTAGCTTAGCCCTGGGAGAGCCACGAGCTCTCCAGTAAAGTACAGCATGTTTTACAGCTCTGGACCTTTAGCAGTACATCAGTCTTGCAAGAGAATTTTATTCCTGCAATGAATATTCTGCTGAGCAGCTCGGGGTTCCCATAAAGAGGTTACTGTCACCCTTCCGTCCAGGTACTGCTGTGTCCCTCAGTGCAAGAGAAATAGATGTTAAAATAAGTCTCCCCGTGTATTTCAGGTGGCGAAAATGAAGGAAAAGGCAGGGCAGTGGAAAGTTTGAAGGTTACGTTGTTCTGTTGTTACGTTAGGTTAGCCCGCTGCTAAAGCAGATTAGGATTTTGCCAGCTACCTGGGGAGACTGTGAATAAACGTTTGTTTTACTTCCTTAGCAGGGCTGATTCATAGTAACAATGACTCACATAAACAAACAAAACAAAAAATAAACAAAGAAAGAAAGAAAAAAAAAAAAAAGGCAGGCAAACACACCTCACACTCAGCAGGTTATCGCATCGGCAAGTGAACCAAGAGGAGCAGCTCTGGAGCTGCACAACCCCAGCCAAACAGCCACCGCTGAGACAGCCGGAGCGGCCACCACCCCGAGCCCAAGCCAGCATGCAGGTTCATGGCAACCTCACACACTTTGGAGCCACCAAAGCTCTGTGAAACTCTGAGCCAGAGGTGCTGCAAGACTGTGTCCTCCACAGCCAGCCAGCTCCTGCAGACCTGCGGGGTGCTCAGC
Organism: Arenaria interpres; assembly: GCA_013399435.1. Classification (NCBI taxonomy): domain Eukaryota; kingdom Metazoa; phylum Chordata; class Aves; order Charadriiformes; family Scolopacidae; genus Arenaria; species Arenaria interpres. The sequence continues at coordinate 359,859 of VXAK01008485.1, forward strand.
ACCCCGGGGAGACGCCTCCACTGCTGGGGAGAAGGAAGGAGGGAGGGACAGGTACCTCCAGCTGAGTTCCCTGAACTTTGCTTCCTCGAAAGACGTGCCACGGGCTTGGCAGAGGATGAGAAACTTGGTTGAGGCTTTACCTCTTCAGTGTTCCCTTCCATGTAGATGTTTGCCTCTTCCGTGTACGCTCCGGGCGATAACTTCACCCGGTCACGACACCTTACATCCTCAGCAGTAATCTGACAAAGGCAGTCACTTGTAAAAATCACGATGTCGAAATCTCTTCATCGCCTCCAGAAGGCATTAGCCCAGAACCCCTTTTCGCCACTACTCTTGGACCAGAAAAAGTAAGACTATGCATGACGGCAGCCCAGGCACCTGCTTGCCCACTCCTCTCCCCCCAGGGAGGACACCTCTCCTTCAGCAGGGACCTGCTCAGACGATGCGTTTTCAGACCTACAAGTAACCTTCAAAAATTTCGAGCGTTTCCGGAATTCCGAGTGATTTCGTTCAGTCATTTTCATTTCAAGTCGGGCCTTTTACCTTAAACCACAGAGTCTACATAAACAGAAGCAAGCGTGTCAGAGCAATGGCTTCTGAAGTATTGCCGTAGCTGCTGCCGTAGCGGGGAGATCACCGCACAGGCAGCCCGCTCTCCCGTCCTGCCTTACCCTCCTCCCTCCTGACAGCCCGCACAGCAACAGAACCACTACTAACCCTTTGTCCTGCCGTATATCAGCGTGGTATTACGGCCTCTGCAATTTATTTCCCCCCACACACACTCTCTTTCTCCTTCCATCCTCCAGCTATGTTTGTTGAACATCTTTGATTTTTTCAGGCAGCTGATTACGTTCCCGACGTCCGTATTAATATCTTTGCAATATCTTTATTACCTTCTTGAGACAGAAAAGGAATTGGAGTCTGATCCTATATCAGACAATTAGGAGTAAAGAATAGTGATAGCACTATTAATTTCAATATACATCTCCACAGATAAAACCCAACACAGCGGTACTGATCTCACCCTGCATCTATAGCATTCACTTTTGTTCTTCTGTTTTTTCACTCTCTCTTCCTTAAATGCTCAGGCCAGGTATATGCTATAAGTTTTGACTATCTGAAATAATAACTCATACTATTAAAAAAAAAAAAAATAAATCAAACAGAACAATATAAAAAGACAACTGTACTTTTTTTTTTTTTTTAATATGCCCTCAAAGCTTCGGTATGAAATCTGCATCCCCCCGTCCTGAGCTTTTCCACGGCCATCAGCATGACTTTTGCGAGTAGGAGCATTTACAAGGAATATAGATGTTAGAATAGGTAATTACACAAGTGACCTTGCCTTTCTTCATTCAATAGTGAATTATTAGTCTCCTCAACTGTAATTTTATGAGACATCCTTATTGTCTTAATTAATGATCAAGGTACATCTTTGAAACCTTTACAGACACTATAGATTACATCAGTCTCTTTTCTAATTTACACGTATTGACTGGCATATCAGTTTAAACCCTGTCACAGGTAGCTCTTCACTGCAGTCAATTTCTAAACAGAACTTCTTTTTTTTTTTTTTTAACATGAAAATAGAAAGATAATAAGGTGGAAGCAGGAGACAGAAGGACTGGAAGTCAGCTGCACCAATTCAAATGCTAAATTGGTGTTTAGAAAGATACTGGTGCCTGAAAACTGCCCCTGGGGATCATCTCTCTCTCTCTCTCTCCTGGTGTGGGGTTGCACCACAGGACTCAGCAGTGATACAAGCACCAAAAACCACTGGGTGGGGGCCAAAAAAAAGAAGGAGAGAAGGGAAAGGGAACAAGGGGAAAGGAAAAAGAAATAATAACTTATGTTGAGTGTGTGTCACATACACGTTCCTGGACGTTATAGATTGTGTTAGTATCCTATTAGGTGAGTCCCTAAGTGAACCCATCAGGAAAACACGCAGCATGCACATGCAGCAGCTGCCTCCCGCTGTCTGCAACGAAACCTGCAGCCTTTTTGTTGCCCTTGCTGCTGAAGCCTGCGCTCTCTGAGATCCCTGTTCCAGATGACAGGTGAATTCACGCAGCGAGTCATCTTCCCAGCCCCTCTGCTCCCTGCCTAGACCACTCTGGTGCATTCAAAGCACCGCTCAGGCACACAGTGCAGGTGTCGCAGGATCGTAGAATCGTCTAGGTTGGAAGGGACCTTAAAGATCATCTAGTCCAACCAGCAAACTAACTCTGACAAAAAAATAAATAAGAAATAGGAAATAAAAATTACTAAATCGTATTCCTGAGGACCATGCCTACCCGTCTTTTGAACACCTCCAGGGATGGTGCCTCAACCACCTCCCTGGGCAGCCCATTCCAATGCTGGACAACCCTTTCCGTGAAGAAATGTTTCCTAATATCCGATCTAAACCTCCCCTGCGCAACTTGAGGCCATTTCCCCTTGTCCTATCTCCTGTGACTTGGGAGATAAGACCAATCCCCACCTCTCTACAAACCTCCCTTCAGAGGAGGCAGCTACCTGCCTCCTCTTCTCCAGGCTGAACGCCCCCAGCTCCCTCATCCTCTCTTCATAAGACTTGTGCTCCAGACCCCTCACACTGGCTTCGTTGCCCTTCTCTGGACCCCCTCCAGCACCTCAATGTCTTTTTTTGTGGTAAGGGGCCCAAAACTGGACACAGCACTCGAGGTGAGACCTCACCAGTGCCGAGTACAGGGGGACAATCACCTCTCCGGTCCTACTCACCACACTGTTCCCGATACAGGCCAGGATGCTGTTGGCCTTCTTGGCCACCTGGGCACACTGCTGGCTCATGTTCAGCCGACTGTCGACCAACACCCCCAGGTCCTTTTCTGCCAGGCAGCTCCAGCCACTCTGCCCCCAGCCTGTAGCGCTGCAGGGGGTTGGTGTGACCCAAGGGCAGGATCTGGCACTTGGCCTTATTGAAACTCATCCTGTTGGTCTCAGCCCATCGATCCAGCCTGTCCAGATCCCTCTGCAAAGCCTCTCTACCCTCCAGCAGGTCGAAGGCAAGGCAGGGGGTTCAGGTTTGCAGCATCTTTCTGCATAGATCTGGATCATTCCAGTCTCAGACTGCATGGCACACCGGTGTTTTCCAACTGTGCTCTCCGTTTCCCCTGCCTTATGACACAGCACTGCTGGTGAGGAGGACCCCTCTGCACCCATGGGGCAAGGGACACCCAGGTGTGGTAGGAGGAATTGGTGTTCAACAGCTTAGAACAGGGAAAATAAGAACTAAAGGACTGAATCCACATCCTCAGTTAATTAGGAGATACTACACGTGGTAGCTGGTGTGCTGGAACTCTTGAAAATTGCAGCGACAAAGAACAGTCTGTGCTAAAACAGTGAGGGATAATCTGCATTATCAACTCCAAAATCCAGTTCCATGTAACTGAAGTTAAAAAAAAAAAAAAAGAAAAGAAAAAAAAAGAAAAAAAAGAACCCAGCTACCTGAATTTTAATTTGGGTTACCAATTTCAATTCCATCCTGACCTTTTCCCTGTTTTAGCCCAAGCTGCTCACACAGTTTTCCTCGTTCACTCCAGCTGGTTGGAAAAAAATTGTGGATTCAGTGATTCTCACACCAAATCCTGTCACAGACAGGCCCCAAGTGTGGCTCACAAGCAAGTTGCAGCCCCTGAAACATTTGCATGTCTCACATGTGGCTCCCTTAATTGCATCAATCCTCAGCAGAACAAACAGATAGTCAGGGTTAGGGCTTTTACAGCACGTCTCACCGGGGGTGGGATGGAGGAGAAGCTGGAGCCAGAAGTCAGCTGGATCTGCCACAGCATCTGCTGCTCCAACATGGAATTTTCCTTCAAGATCCTCTGACTTGTGGCTCTAAAAGTTCCACTCATTGACATGCAGGACAGTGCAGCAGCAAAAGCAGCATGTTCTGAAGGAAGTCTGGTGGTTTTTTATAGAAGATTAATATTGTTTATTGATCTACTGGCATCCCCATTAGCAATTAGGAAGCATTACCTGAAAATCTGACTGCAATACTACATTTAAACTGAGATCATAGCTGGCCAAAGAGCATTTTCAATACTTCACCCTCCCTGGCTCCAGCTTTGTAACTGGTTTTGAATCCAGGCTGCCTCAAACTATCAGCAAAAATTAGCTGAGATCAGGTGCAAAATTAAGTAATAATTACTCCTTCCTACCAGCAAGTTGTATTTATGAAGCGTATCATGTCACAGCTAATGCCTGCATTCCCTCCCACATAATATTTTGTCAAGCAATTCTCAGCCTGATGTTGTACCCATGGCCTTCAAGTGACACAGTTTGGGAAACTTCTGTATACCAAACTAAAGGACAATTAAAGTCTCCCAAACTAGGAGTTTTAGTGAAAAAATATTATAAATAAGAACAAAGTAACTTAGAACATTTGAATCCCGCTCATAGGAAAATTTCCAGCTTGCAGCAAGAGAAGCAGCAGCATCCTTTAATTAAAAAAAATAAAATCCTTGAAATGCAAAATGTAGGTCCTATACTGAGATTTCAGAAATCTGAACCCATCAAAAAACATGCATCCAAGACAGAAATACTTCTTTTCAGAAATGAATTATCAGTCATTTCTAAAAGACTATAATCAATGAGTTGTAATTAATAGGGTTAGTGAGAGAGCAGAAGTGAAGTTCATTTTATGAAGAGCAATTTCATGCTGGTGAGCCAGGTCTTCCATGAGCTGTCTGTTTCTCCCCCTCAAACAAATACTACTGAATTAAATTCTTAATTAAATGCTTTTTCATACAATTTGCAAATAGCAAAACACAGCCTTGGTTTTGTTAAATACATTTGATCTAGTATATTAGTCTGTTTTCTTTATTTGGCAGAAGACTTAATTGTGAATCTATCATTTTCTCCCTTGCAAGGGGCGCTATTAGGCTGTGGAAATCGATCTTGGCTTCACCAGTGTTTGGACACCTTATCTTCTGAGATGCTTAGCAGATAACTGAGGGAATTCAGGCTGCCTGTTATGATGCTAGATACAGCAAAATTTAGAAAGAATAAGATTTCTATTAAACTGACACATAAGAATAGCTGGGCAGAGGGTAATTACAGCATCCTCGTTCTATGATGGAGAAAAGTATCTAAATAGAAAAATAACCCAAGACACAAATTATATATTGAAGACAAAATGCAAATGCATACTTAACTGACCCGGCTTTCCCTTTAAGGTAATCTGATGAATTCACATGAGCAAATGGGCTTTGCAAAAATATTTGTAAGATTAGCATTTGTCTTCTTTGATTATCTTCAGATAAAATATCACAATGTAATCCTGTAACTTTTCTGCACTGAATATTTGGCACTGTAGCTTGACATGAAGAAAATGAACTGGAGCTAAATGTATCTTTTACGAGTAAGTGGGAGAGAATAACACAAGACAGAGTTCAAACTCCAGGTACGGAAGCTATTCTGCTATGTCTAGGCAGGATACCTGCATCCAGTGTCAGGCTTAAAAGGAAGGAACTGTACTGATGCCCAGCTACTCTGTGAGAGAGGCTTGTCCAAAGTTTATTTAAAAATAAGATTACACCCCGTGGGGAACACCCCCAGGTGCTACCTACTCGCATAGGGACCTACATTCCTTGTTCCACTGATACCCTAAGAGGTATCTTCACAGAACCAGTGGTTCCCTGTAACACTCTCATGGTTTAATAAATCTGCTAAAGCCTTCAGTTAAAGGAGTAGGCACACAGATTTTCACATCCAAATAAACCTTTTTTTTTTTGGTTCCCTGTAACCCATGGCTTGTCCCTGACCTTAGAAGGACATAAATACTCCAAAAATGAAGACAGAAGGTGATACCACCCAGTCCATGAAGTGGATAGAGAAAAGAAGGGGAGGAGAAGAGATGAAGTAACCCCCCATTTTCACAGCAAGTTCATGCCTGAGCCAGAACTCCTGAGTCCTAATTCAATGCTTCAACTACATCATGCTGTCTTTCCTAAATAAAAAGCAGCGATAAGATGCGTTTGAAATAATAGACAGCATCGCTGCAGGGAGATAAACTCTGCCTTTATTCCTTTTCTGGTGCCTAAGATAATCAATATCAATATTAATACTCCTCTTCAGGGTAGAGCTTGTCTTTAATGGTAAAATAACAAAAATGAACAAAGCAGCAGAGGAGTGGAAATGAGAAAGGTTTGCACCCTCTCAATTAACGTTCAAAATATTTTTAATTGTTATGATTACTAAGAATAACTAGTCAGGGCCTACATTAGTATGAACAACAGTACAATTCAAATTTCTGATTGGTTTTGGAAGGGGGTGCATCCTAATGTTAAGCGCCAAAAATCAGATGGCTACAAACAACTCGGGAGCTGGAAGTTTTAGTGTCTTGGCCACCATTCCCCTCCCATCCATCTGCATCTCTGTGATGCTTAGACACTCTGAAAAAAACCCTCTAATACCACATTTCTCTCACTCAGTCCTCATAGATGCAAAGTGTGACTTTAAACTTTAATTAATACAAATGGGTGCTACGTATTAGATTAATTAGACATGACACTCACATTATTTAAACCCAATATACAATCAGATTATATCAAACATTTTGATTCCCCAATTTTACAAAATGTCTGATGACATCAAGCCTCGGTGACCTGCTATACATCTACTGCTCTCGGTTCCTTAGAAAAGAAGGAATAAATGAAGTGAGAAGAACACTGGAAAAATCTAATAGACAAACTGACTAATCTCAGACCCCAAGGTCATAGCAAAGCAATTCATTTCTTGGCTTTTCAAGAGCACAAGACGTGATTTATCAATCTGAGACCAGGCTTATAAACACTATACATCTCAATAATATGTTCTTTGCACTGTGTAACTTTTTAAACCATGATAGATTGCCTGGGCTGGACCAAAGTTATTTTACAAACAGAAACAGAATATTTGCAAATGAAGTGGCCCAATAAGGGAAGTTANGGGGCCCAAAAAGAGAAATTAAAAAAAAAAAAAAAAGAAAAAAAGGATTATGCCAAATAGCAGCTATATTTAACTGCAACTGCAAAGGAATCTTTTTGCTGTAAAACATTTTCAGAATCCAAGTCTTTTAAAAATCTCCTATCATTTTATACAACTAAAATTGAAGACCCCTAAAGGAAAAATATTTCCTAAGTTCAACAAAACTAACAAAAACTTACACTGCCAAAGAAATAATATGATTTTGATTTAAAGGAAGACTGTGAATCAATGCCTCTAGTTGCCCACTTGATCACAGACGTCCTTGAAGTCATTAAGGAATTCAAGTCTTAGTTTTCCTTTCCTTAAAGTGAAATAATGTTTTCTTTCTCTTCCAAAAAGACCCTGATCTTTACAACACAAAGTGTTCAGGCTCATCATCTGCTCATACTGAGGATGTAGAAGATGAATTTTTTTAAAGCAGGATTCTCTTTGGCCAGCATCTGACACAACCTGGCCCTGACTCTGACGAGGGTCTGAAGACGTTGCTGTAACGTAGAACCACTCCTATGTTATTTTCTCATCTGGAGCCTGCAAAATTCCTGACAAATTAGAGCGTTGATCCTGGACTCTGCTCTGCCTGGGAAGGGAGGAGGGAAGTGCCATTCAGGCACAAGCTGCTTTTAGGGTCTTGATTGAAAAAGCTTGGTCTGTTTCTTGAGAGTACAGAGTGGATGCTCAAGAATACAGATGAGCTCAAAGACTATGTATAAGAAATGAGTTTGAAAGTTCAACATGCTTGATTTCCAGTCCTCCAAATTTACTGCTCCAGGCAACACGGCTCCTGTCAATTTTCAGGTGACAAATTCTGTCTCAGAGACCCGGCTGTTCCTTCATTCACTTATTATTTAGACAATACAATATGACCTCAGTTTGAGCAGGGCTGATCCTTATAATGTAAGAAAATCAAAAAGATCAAAGCTGCACGTGATGTGGCTGCATGAGGTTATTTTGGCAAAGCTCTGCTTCAAGGATTATTCAGATATTTCATTTCAAACAGCAATTGCTATTGACCCAGCACACATCTGAGAAGGATAATTTGCAAAAGTAAAAGAAATTTATTATTACACTTCCACATTGTTCCACGTATTCTTGATAATAAAATTATTTCAGTTTCTTTTAAAAATATTGTACATTAAAGCAGCTGAACCCTGCAGCCATAGCTCCTTGTAAAATAAACATCAACTTTATGTTGCTTCAGGTCCTCCTAATGCTGTATGAGGGAAGCACTTTAACAAAGAGGAATAAAGAAATGAGTGCAGGCTTAAAAATGAGACATCAAAAGTGGGTTTAGCAGGAGACAGGAACAGCTACTTTTACATCTCATGATAACTGGGGTTATAATAATGTCCTTTCTCTTATACAAAAGAAGAGACTGTGACATTTCCAAAGTGAGAATTCAGCACTACTTCCAAAAATCTGTTCAAAAAGTAATGGCATTCACTTTCAGGCTGGCTTTTTTTTTT
>VXAK01008485.1:372196-394094 GCA_013399435.1 Arenaria interpres
TTTTTCCCCCAGTGTACTAGGCAAGTTATGATTTAGCCTAATCCTATACACAAATGCACAAGCACCCTCAAGCCTCATTGCAGAATTAGAATCACAGAGTCACATGGGGTTGGAAGGGACCTCTGGAGATCATCTAGTCCAACTCCCCTGCCACAGCAGGTCCACCCAGAGCAGGTCGCACAGGAACGTGTCCAGGCGGGGTTTGGATGGCTCTCGAGAAGGAGACTCCACCACCTCCCTGGGCAGCCTCTTCCAGGGCTCTGCCACCCTCAAAGGAAAGAAGTTCCTCCTCAGATTTAGATGGAACTTCTTACGTTCAAGTTTATGCCCATTTCCTCTTGTCCTGTCACTGGGCACTGCTGAAAACAGACTGGCCCCGTCCTCTTGACACTCTCCCTTTAAGTATTTATAGGCATTGATCAGATCCCCCCTCAGCCTTCTCTTCTCTAGAATACTACTACTCATATTGGAGCCTTTTACAGTTTCAGGTTATATTAGAAACAATTCTCATCAGGGTAGTCAGCACGGACTTCTTAACAATAAAAATAAATGAAGCCTCAAAAAAACCCTTCCTAAACCCAGGATTTGGACACTAGCTTGTCGTATATAATCACAAACTCAGGCTGCTAATCTTGCATGCTCTTGCACAACCTCCAGTGCAGGTTGCACTCCCATTGTATTCCAGCAGCGTGCAAGAGACAGCTACGTATGGGAATTCATAGGAACTACTCACCGGGCACAGCCCTGCATATAAAGCAACTGTAAGCCTCAAGGTCACTGAACCCTCTGTTCTGCATTTATTAGCACTGGGTCTGTGCATCGCTGGATCACACAGATGTGCCTGGCTCAGATACGGGCACAAAGTCACATCCTGGCTAATTAAACAGAGCAGTCAATACAGTGCTTATGCTGGCTTTCTACTTCTGTACAGGAAGACAAATGATATCTGACCCAACAGTGCTACAGTGAATAAACAAATGGTACTTGATCTGGCAGAAAGTCTGGCAGCTTCTCTCTGTCACAAGCCTTGGGCCAGATCTGGGTGAGCGGAACGGGTTAGCGCTGGCTCACGGCCTTAAAAAAAAACGTGATTTTGTGACAGAGCATGAGATTCTGTAAAACTAGATTTGCCATCTTATACAACAACCTCAGCGCTTGTTTCTAAACTTGCTAGTGCTCAGAGCACAGAAGGAGAGATTGGGATAGTTCAAAGGAGAGATTGCTTCTGCCAAGTAAGACGTTCAGCTACTTCTTTCTGGTCCTAGTCCTGCTTCTAGACAGAAGTAATTTCACAGCCCTGCGTCAGTCCTTTTATTGATGCAAAGGCATGCTTCTTTGCATTCTTTTCTCTACTCATCCTTTTTTCATCCAGCATTTTATATACCCAATAGTCTACACTTGCTCTTCGCAGGATGAACCCACACATATAAGAGCTAGTACCTTTGCTTCGTTCTTTAAAGCTGTATCATTAGAAGTTAATAGCCTCATCGGCTACGCATAAAATTCTGCCTATGTCCCCGGACACAACACCAACACTTGCAGCACTCCTTCACATTCACCTTATTGGATTGATTTAGCCCCACGAAACTGATAGTGCAAGGGTATTGACACTCCACTTAATGGTCTGCTCTTCAGTGCTCTGAGGCAATCAATTTGAGCCGGTGACAAAGACAAATAGGCAGCTGGGAAGAACCACTAGCCAAATTAGATCTTTTTCCTGCTAATTTCTTTTATAAGTGGCAAATAAGGACCTTGAAATAAAAGTCAGAAGGTGTAAAGGAAAAACAGAGATGATTTTTATTGTAGAGGTTTGGAACATTAGGTGGAAAATGGAAAGAAATAGGAAAGCAGCAACAGAATAACAGTACTTTTGATGTAGCGTATTACAGTAAAGAAACTGTACCTTGGTGATGAATAATATTAAATAGCTTTTAAAACTGCCTTCATACAAAAACATACCGTTAGATTAATATTTTAGAAGTGAGAAACCATCACATGTACGGATATGAGAGACAGAGGCAGTTATATGAGAGAGGGAAGAAAGTAGAGACTGTCCGCATAACGAGTTCAATTTCTTTGAGGCTTCAAAATGCCAGACTTTTTTCTTATATATCTATCACAGATAAAGGCTTTAGACTCTCTGGGGTTCCCCCCCTCTCTCCTCCTTTAATAGAAAAGTTCTGTTCAGTACTTCGCTGTGCGTGTTTATAATGCTCCTGCAACCAGGGAGTTACAGACAGGCAGAGAACCCATTGTCCCCCCGAATTAAATAAATAAAACCCTTATCTCTCAGCCCTCGCCTTTTGTGCAAGGTAAAGAACTTGGCTGCCTGTGAGGCTATGGAAAGGAAAGGGAAGACCTGCAGATAAAGCTATCGCAAAATAAGCCCGCTCTGTGCATTGTAGTCTTTTTTTTTCCCCCACCACCACCGCCACTGCAAAAAGCACGTTGGCACTGTGCAATGTGGAGCCCTCGTTAAGCACCAATAAATCCTAAGGCAGATTCGAAGAGCGGCGGCACCTTTCAAACCAGCTGCTGTGTACTTTGGTGAGGGAGAGGAAAAGAACTTGAAAGAAAGTTCTAAGCAGGATACTTGAAGGCAGATTCTCATACCTTTGCTCACAGTCAATAGCGCTTGACTTCTGTGGAAGCCAGTTGCACTTCATGTTAAGTGAGGTCCAGTTGTCTCAAAGCAAGAGGCACAAGAATCTAGTTTTTCACCTTGTTTTGTGGTCTACGCTGATATTACTGTGGTTTGCTTTTTACAAAGCAAAGGCTGAGGTCCACACAACTTTGTAACAGTTCCTAGATTTGCTTTTCATGTAATTACTGACTTGTTCAACAAAAAATAAAGCTTTGTTATCCCTTTTATCTTTTTATCAAAACACCTAATGAAAAATTAAGAACATTCCTTTCTTGTTCCCTTTATTTCTAGACTTAAGAACAGAGATAAAAGTCTGATCTTTTCAGTGTTCAGTGTATTGTACACTGGGGAAGAAAAAAAACCTTTCTTTTGTAGAGATGTTTGCAGAATAACTGCTGAGCATAAGGAATAGTGGTGAGATCTATCCTTATTACATGATGTAGTTTGGCAAAAGATGTAGAACCTGCTACTCATTTCTTCATATAAAATTTTGTTAGAGCATATTAGTGTTTGTTTTCAGAACAAATACTTATAGGTGTCAACTTACCATCCTGAATAGGCATACATTCCTGAATAGAAAGCAAGTGGTAATCCCATAACACTGGCATCGTTCCCCGCAAAGGCATTTTTAAAGTGCTGTGTCTCTCCTGCAACATCAACAAAACCAATATTGAAAAACAAGCTCTTTGGTCACCTACCACTTTAAAACAAATAAATATATCACCCCATGGAACATTCAATCACCCAGCAGTTCGCTGACTTCAAGTTCTGCCCTTGACCTTAATTTCTGACCCAGCCCTTGCAGCCCTACTCTGCCAGCAATTGTAAAAGGTTGTGTGGCGTCCCTAGTCATGCAACAGCAGAATTTGACCTATTAGGTTTTTTTCAAAGCATTCTGGGCTTGATGACACTCACCGCGCTGTCATCTCCAGCAGTGACTTACATCAACACAAAACAGCAGAATGAGCTCAGTAGTTTTTACTGTGGAAAATTTCACTTGTTTAACATTTTAATCAGAAGGAACACTGCTAACATTTCCCTCACAAGCAACATCTTTCAGGTAAACAAACCCAATACCTTAAACATTTCTGCCACTGAAAAAAAATCAGTAACTCCCTACCACATTACAGTGAGTACTGTATTAATGTTACACTAAGAAAGAATTACCTATCTATAAATGCAGACACGTGAGAGTCGTGTTGTGCTCTTATTCATTTACAAGGAGCTCTATGGTTTGTAAGACCTCCCGTGATATCCCAAATTTCCAGAGAAGCAAGGATCCTCCACCAAAAAGGAGCAGGAAGAGGCAGAATTCATTCAGTCTTAAATTAGCAATGGGTCAAATCCTCTACCCTTTACTCGATTTTCACTGAGCCCTCAGCCAAAATTCCCGCTGCAGTGGAGGCTTTTTGGGTAAGGAAAGAGCTGTGGCCAGAGGAAGGTCGCAATGGGGAATCAGGGACACTATCTGAGCTTCTCAAGGGCAGCAAACCCCATCCAAACCTGGGTCTGGCCTGCTCCCAAAGGTCTAGCAAAAATGGGGTGACTGGGAACAGGGAGAAATTTTGCACATGAAAGGTGGTGAGGGAAGAAGGCACTCCAACTGCCAGGAAGGAAGGAAGTGAAAAACACGAAAACAGAAAGAATGAATCAGCAGAGCGCTACACAGGCAAACTTTTATTTCGGAGTCTATTGCTAACCACAGCCTGTCCCTGAGAAATTGAGCTCACTGCAGAGCCTAGCGCCGTGCTGTTGACTCAGATGGGAGGCCTCGTGGAGCATCATAAAAGAGCATCCCCAGGGAGAGAGCCAACGGCCGCGATAATTTCTGTTAGATCAAATCTGCCACCAATTCATTACAAAGCGCTCCCCGTTCTGACCCTCTGCGCCGAATGGCTCCTTGTGCTTTGGGTAGTTATTGTTTAGCGTTATTGTAACGAGGGGGAGCTGGGGCTGGTCACCATCCCGCTCCCGACAGGGCTGGAATGGAAAAGCCTCTTAAGGTGGCTGAGCATATGTCAGTAAAAAGAGTTTCTCTGCCAGCATGGCTTTACCCAAACGACTTCCAGAGAGCCAAGGAAAGGCTTGTGCAGCCATGTCCATGCTGGGTGCTGCCGGGGAGAGCAAAGGCGTGTTTTCACACACCTTGCTTACGCAGCAACGTTGATCAAGTCCGTAGAGTAATTCTGGCCCTCCAAACACTTCTGCTTTCCTTGCCTGCACTTGGGTTCCCCCCCGACTCCTGCTGCTAGCTGTATGTTTTAGTCTCTCACTTGGAAGAAGTAAAGTACACATGCAGCATGAGCATCCAGTACCTGCAGGCAGGAAGCTAACTACAGTTTCTCTGGCCAGTACAGCACCTTTAACTTTATTTACACAATTATTTACAGAACTTATATCACCAAAGCAGTAGAACAGCACCCACAGTACAGTTTCTTTCATGTATTCCCCAATCCTGAGCCCCCTCCACCACCACAAACCCAGTACTGAAGAGGACTAGGCACTAGCCCAGTTAGAGGAGGCTGGCATGTGCCCTGGGGAGAGGTGTGCCCATCTGTCAGTAAAAACCATCCTGCCCCTTTCACGGAGTTCATGCCAAAGGCAAATTACAGAGAAGAGCAATCCTGTCGGTCATTTGAAAATTGAATCTGATCTGAACAGACTCATTGGCATGCTGAAGGAAATACCAGTTCATCCCAGTGTAGTTCCACCTCTAATCAATTACATGACAGTACAGAGCTTCAGTTAAACAAGCACAGACTAATTAAGAGATTTTGCTGCTATAAGCATTATTTGATGGAGGCAGGTGGGGAAAGACTTGGGAGGGTAAAGATAAAAGCACTTTAAAAGCATTTACTTTTCATTTCATACCTTTAATTAGCTGGATAACTCCGGGGACTATAATTATCAGAATTGCTACAAGCTTGCAAAAGGTAAGGAAAATCTGAATGCGGGCACTCCAGCTGACACTCGTGCTATTCAGGACCATCACCAGCGCTGCAAGGGGAAAAAGAAAAGTCAGAAAGAAACACTCACGTCGCTGAAATTGCCAAAACACCCTTTGCCAGCAGAGAGGCCACACACACACAATAGATCCTGATGCATTAAAGGAAATACACCCCGATAACCTTCTCCAGCTGCTGCCCTCCTACTTCCCACATTCCCCTTCCAGATGCCGCACGAAACGCTGGAGCTGAGCCCCTCTGTCTGACCCACTGCACAGCCCATCCATCCCTCCAGCCTCTGCCCGGCTCCCTCCACACCAAATTACAGCTTTGTTTGCCCAGAATCGTTAGCTGTTGGTAGATGGTGGGCTGGCAGGACCCTGCCTCGGATGGAAGAAATTAATTGCCCAGCCCTTGTCACTCCAGAGTTCTGTATCAGTGCTGGTTTGAGTAGAGATTTTCAGAAAATAATAAAAATTAATAACCATATTAAGCTTTCTCACCCCCATGGAGGCCCCACATAAATTTGTCACTCTCTACCTTATTTACCCCTGCTCTTCTTTTTTCCACTCTTTCTTCTCCCTTATGGCCGAACCAGCAGAGATGCAGGAGGGCCAGAGTGGAAGTAAATTGTCCAGATTTGTTGGAAATTGGTGAAGAAGCAGAGATCTTTTACTTCTTGAAAACAAAGCCCAGGTCTGCTCCTCACCAACACATAAAAAGATAAGTGAGAAGGGTTTTTATGTCCTGCCTGCTCAGCTCACATCTTGCTCTGGCTTAGGGAGGGCACCTTCTGGCATTTAGTACAGCACTGACTGACAGGAGGACAGCAGGTCTTATCAATTGAGTGCCAGCTATTCTAGCTTATTTAAACAATTAGCCTGGCAAGGCAGAATCAATAAAGGAGTTTAGATATTTAAAAGAAAAAAAAAAAAAAACACCCAAAACAATTTATCTAAAGAGCAGAAAATGTGAGTCATTTCACAAGATAAGAAGTCCCTTTCCCCCTCTGCTGCAGGGAAAGGCAAACATGGTCAAACAATCCTGCCCACTCATCTCTTTCTTGCCATCATATGGATCTAATGAATTAACTCCTCATCACAGTCCTCCCCTACTTCAAACTCTCTCAAGAGCACCAGTTTGCCTGTGTCATGACTGTATCACACATCTCGGGATGCATAAAAACACAAGTTGCTATCTCCCGCCAGAGCCCAGGAGCTAGTCTGTATGACCTAGAGCTGTAAATCTGGCAGGGTAAAAGCTTTCTGGCAGGAAACCCCACTGATTTATTCCAGGTCTTTTATACAGATTCTGTATGAATTACTTTTGGCAAGGCCAACAAATATATCTGAAAAATTTTTCCTGATTAAACCAAAGGTAGCTTTGGTTTAATGGAAAAGGGAGAACATTCCAAGTAACCTGAATTCCAAAATAATTTTTTTAGATATTTTTAACAAAATAAAAATTCCAGAAAAAAAAAAAATTAAAGCTTTTTCTGGAATTTTTATTTGGCAAAGAGAGGGCCCCACCCTCAAATGAACAATTAACTAAACATCATTTATTGTGAATTTTTCAAAAAAAAAAGATCTTAAAGGTTAAAATGTTTTTCCAGTTCTGTATTTCACCGCATTTCAGAACTGAGACATTCTTTTCTAAGTCACAAAGAAAGCACTTGCACTTCTGCAAAGTATCACTTGAGATCCAAATACTTATTTTTCACTTTATTACTTCCGTGTATACCTATACTTGGCAGGAACCAGAAAACCCCAGGGGCCTGATTCATTACTCTGTTGTCTCTATACTGCCCCGATATATCTTCATTTATTTAAATGTTGAAAGATCCCTTTAGTTTGCTGCTGAATATTAGTGCTGATTGAGGCGCCCCCTCTTTTCCTAGGGCTTGATTGCCAGGAAGATTAAAAACTGTCATTTAAGCAAAATATATATAAAATATTCATTTGACCAACAGTGTTTAAGTTATAAATAAAATCCAGTGCCATAAACAAGCATGAGTATATTTCAAATTTCCTAGAAAGTTCAGGATAACATACTTTTCTTTCCTAAAAGATGAAGCCCAGGCAGGGACCAGGCCACAGGAAAATGTCAAAAAATTGTTCTATGTGTAAGAAAGGATCTGCAATTTGACATTCAGCTTATTCAGAGTCCAAGCTGACTGCAGCAACCGGTCTGCTACCTTACAGAGATCAGAATAAATAACGTGAGCATCCTCCCTGCAGAGAGTCCTCCTTGAGGTTTTTTTAATACCTTGGTTTCACCCTTCTGATGCACGTATGAGAGTCTCACTGGATGGCAAACTAGTGCAAACCCTGTGTCAACTCACACAGAAATTCATAACCTTCCTTGCTGGCCAGCCACACACAAATCAAAAGATCCAAGTCTGTGTAAGAGCTACACTCGGGCTTGGAAAAAAAAGAAAAAAAAAACCAAAAAATGCAGGCTGGCATTTTCATGAAGGTAGCCTGCTTGTGAGCAGGCTGTGTTAAAACCCTCTCCATCCCCAACTGTGAGTTCAAGACAGCCAAATGTTTCATCTGAGGCTTTCCAATCAAATAGCAAAAGCAAAACAGACACTGCAAGGACTTTCATTTAATCAGGAAGCCAAAGGGACGCTACACCCGCAGTCAGCCCAGGGCACGTGCTGTTAATTTTGATGGTCCTCTACAAGAGCAAGCCCCTTGCAGAGTTGGACAACTGCACACATATAGTAGTTCAGGTTGCAGGGCTGAGGCTTAAGCTCTTAGAATTTCATTTTATTGGACTTTATAGGCTATAAGAATTTACGGTCTTTTTACAATATCTAGAATTAGCAGCTCGATGTGCCTAACAGACATATAGGGATGTGGAGCTTAGCGTGGAATCATAGAATGCTTTGGGTTGGAAGGGACCTTAAAGATCATCGAGTTCCACCCCCCCTGCCCTGGGCAGTGACCCCTCCCACTAGACCAAGTTGCTGAAAAACCCATCCAGCCTGGCCTTGAACACTTCCAGAGATAGGGCATCCATAGCTTCTCTGGGCAACCTGGTCCAATGTCTCACCACCCTCACAGTAAAGAATTTCTTCTTGATACCTAATCTAAATCCCCCCTCTTTCAGTTTAAAACCATTACCCCTCATCCTGTTGCTGCACTCACTAATAAGGAGCTCTTCCCCATCTTTCCTGTAGGTTCCCTTCAGGTTACTGGAAGGCCATTATAAGGTTTCCCCAGAGCCTTATCTTCTCTAGACTGAACAACCCCAACTCCCTCAGCCTGTCTTCATAGAAGAGGTGCTCCAGCCCTCTGATCATCTTTGTGGCCCTCCTCTGGACTTGATCCAACAGGTCTATGATCTTATGTTGGGAGCTTACACTGGTATTAGGTATTGGCACCATACTGGTTGTCTTAGCAACTGGATAGTGAAAGGCAACGGAGGAGTCATGAGGAAAGCTGCTAAAGAGCAGGAAAAGAATATGACAACTGTGCCAGGATTCAAGAAGTAAATTATATCTTGGGACTATGGTCATTATTCAACACCTCTCGTCTATGAATAAGGCCTTATGGAGATAATTCAAGAAACTGCAGATGCTTTGATACGAGATCACATCAAAGATCAGAAGGAAGCAGTAACTCCCCAGAAAAAAAGGACAGTGAAAGGACTCATCTCTAACTTTGCTAACTAAAAGTCAGGTTTCTAGTGTGCCCGCATCCTCAATGAAGAGACAGTTACCTCCAGAGGATAAATGCTAGTGTCTCTTTCAGATGCCTATCTCAGATGAGGTAAGTTGCCTTCAGGAAGAGTCTCTTTCCCTCTTTCTCCACTAACTCTATGGGGAGCATAGACAATTACCTTAAACTAAACACCTAACTAAAAGTAAGATGAGTCCTAACCGAGGGGAGCATGGAGGGAGAATAAACAGGGTTCATGAACAATCAAACATGATGGTGACACCAATTATGTTGCTTTCCACAAACTCTTTCCTTCACACAGCCACAGCTATAGATGGCTAATGAAATCTAATGGGACAAACAGCAGTCAGCATTACATCCTGGTTTACTTTTCAAGAATATATGTCAGTATGTATATTGCCTCAGCAGGAAACCAAGGAAACTGCCCTCCCCTAACTTGTCAGGTCAAAGCATTCACACAAAACAAAAAATACCCTCAATTTGCAGATCCTAATGCATCAATTAAAACGAAGTCACAGGAGGCACGAAAGTACCCATCAGAGCAGCTTTTGCTATCCCTGCAAGCCAAGAGATGTCTTAAACTGCTTGTCTGAAAACTGTTAGCGGTAGAGAGCAATGTCTGTAACATCTGCCATGATGGGGGGAAAAAAAAAAAAAAGGCAATTAACTATAGACTCACATACACACCAAATTTATAAAAATAAAGCTTTTGGCTGGAATACTTGTCAGCAAGCACTGATAGATCTGTACAGCTGACCTTGGTTTTCAAGCGTTAATATTGCCTGTAACAGCCATGGTTTGGGGTATTTAAGTTTTTTTGGCAGATCTCCTAAAAGGGAGCGGGGAGGGAATTTCACATTATTGCAGGGAAAAATGCCCAACATGCACATGAATGAGTGTAAAAACTTTGAAAACGTGTGAGTTGGTAACCTGTTTTCAGTCTCACAGTTTTTAATAGCTGAAACCTGTTTATCTGCTTTCTGATACGGAGGCCAAGTGAAAAGATTAGAACAGGCTCAGTTAAGATTGCATATCTATTCAGGTTACATATTGATAGTACGACTCAATACCTGTGCACAGTTCCTTCCTGTTACCAATATATTTAAGCTTACCATTAGGAAAAGAACTAAATATTACCAATAAAGCAATACATGAACATAGGGGGGTTTTGCACGGTCTGTCACCATGCGTTGTATGCATGGTGATAGGATGCCTCTTCATTGGAAGAAACAATAAATATGAAGGTGCCACACAGCTTTCACTTAAAGAGAGAAATTAATTTTTAACTCTTTCTCCTAAAAAGGCCACCTTCAGCATTAGAACAAAGGCAAATAGCATTGCTTCTGCTTTGTGTCCTGAGGCTGTTGTGTCCAACTCAAGCCAAGTTGGACATTTAGAAGGCCACATCTCCTGCTTGTATTTTCTTCAGCTGTCCTTCCCTGTGCTGGGGCACATCCAGGTTCTCTTTCTTCTACCTGGCCACTTATTCTCCTAAAAACTGTAGTAACTAGATATCTTTGAGATGTCTGCTCTTCTCTCAGGTACAGTTAAATTAACTGAGTTTAGAAAAGAAACCAAGCAGACCAACAGATAGACTGAGATATGCATATCTTGTATTTGCTTACGTTTTTCTCCTAACAGAGATTTGATTGAGAAATATCAAGTAAATTAAAGTGATTTCTAAGTTTGAAAAGAACAGGCAGCCTTTGCTTCAGAGGTTCAGAAAGCTGGGGTATCTGAAGAGAAACTCCACATAACCATCCTTCTCTCTACCAAGCCACTGAAATATCTGGACTTTTTGGTTGGTTGTTTTTTATCTAAAAAAAAAAAAAAGAAACCAAAAAAACCAACCAAAAGACAGGCACCATATTGTGGGACAGAAAAATTGCTTCTGTAGATTGTTCAAAATTTCTCAGAACAGATGTGATGACGAGGGGAATTTTGTGCCCAGCACATGCTTTTTTCCTACAAATAATAAACCAAGACTGCGGTTTTTTTAAAGGTCATCATCTCCAGTAGTTCCATTTCAGATCTCATCTGGTCTTGGTCTTCTCTGCAGCGCTGTTGTTCCTTTCTCACTGCAGAGGCACTGAGGTGGAAGAGTCTGGAGCAGAATGGGCTGTAGCCCCTCTATGAGAAGTACATGTTTTCAGTTGGTAGAGAAGCAACAGTATTTGCCACTCCCCATCGTAAACCTGGTTGCATCCATCTCAGGAAACCTTTTAATAATGGGCTTAAATTGCAGAAAAGGAGATTTAGGTGGGGAAAAAATAATAATGACAAAAGCTGTCTTGTGACAACGACAGAAAAAAACTGGGTAAGAGTATTAGGTGAGGCTTTAGAAACTCCTTCACTGGAGATTTTAAAACCAGATTAGATAAACACCTGTCAGAAATGGTTTAGATATGCTGATTGTGTATGGGTGCAGGAGGTCACCTGGCAATTTTTCAAAATCTCTTCCTTCCCTTTCTAGTATGATCAGAAATGACAACATAAAACTGCAGAACAAAGTCTCACGCAAGGACAGCATTTAATGGTGCCTCCCCCTGCCTTTCCCTCATGCAACAAAGACAGACAAGCAGTGCACACTCTATCATCATGCACAGGAGGGAAGAGGGACCAGAAGTGGATAAGACAAAAGGAACATCGTTTCACTCTCTGATTAACTTAAAATTTTCAATGGAAGCAAACACTATCGTTGGCACCATTAAATTGGATTATAAGATCTTCCAGGCTCCAATGTGTCTGTTCAGCTCAACAGCCCCTTAATCTTACCTGTCACCCCACCTACATGCCCAACACAAAACATTCACAATTACCACAACAGCTAACTCTTACCATACAAGAACAATAGTCATACATTCTGGGATCCCTGAGCTTAAGTACAACATATGATCAAAATCTACTACAAATGAAACTCCACTGTAGAGCATAATGCAAAGAATAAATATAAAGCCTTAGCCTGACAAGTCGCTGTTTCCCTCAGCATTATCCCATTCACCATTACAAACTTTCTACAAGAATCCCTTCTTTGGGAGAAATGATGACTCCTCCCTACCTGTGCTATACGGACCCGTGCTTGCCATAAGAGCAGTCTGCTGTGAACTTCTCTCTCCCTTTAGGCTGTAATTATTTCAGCATAACTCCACACACCCCCCTGCAATGATACTTCTTTGTTTAATTACTTTGCGAAGCCCTGGCTTACCACACAGATTTTCAATTAAATTAAAAGCAATAAAAACCTATTTCAAATTGTTCACTTATTGTGCTTGAATCGCATGCACTTAACAAAATGCTTTGACGGAGTCCTCACTTAACATTCCTTCTGTCTCAGTGACCTTGAAGTTACTGAACATCTGTTTCACCCTTGCCTTGCACTGAAATATTTTAGACAGATGTAGCTATAAAAAGTCATTGACCTCAAAATTCAAGCCCTTAATTCAATAATTCCTATGAAACCTATAGTTTGTGCATAATTAAGTTAGAAAGAAACGCGGTCACATACTGATATTTTTAATACTCCTGGCAGAAGGGAACTCTTATCAAGAGAGCTGCTACAAAAAGCCACGGTAACCTGCAGACTGGAAATTTCAATGGCAGTTGAACTCCCTACCCCAAAGAAAGAAAAAGTCATCTGATCCCATTATTGTGCAAAACCAAAGGGGTCTCCTGTGTGCCTTTGATCATTTTGCATGTCTTAATTCCTTTTTCCGGTCCTTTTGTTTCTGACATGTGCACTGACCAAATTGAAAGCAACAATCTGTTACCAATTACTCCGTACTCTGTACTCTCCTCCCAGCGCAGCTGAATGCAAAGGTGTGCGAGGAGCATCACCACCAGTGACCAGGGAGAACTGGACCGTGGCCTTTAGCGCTGCAGGCATGTGGTCCAGAGTCCCACTCGCATCACGATTTGTGCCCTCCTACACCAGTCCAGGTATGCCCTGGTCTGAGGGTAGCCCCTCTCCTTCCACTGGCAATTATTGGTTCTCTGTAGCCCTAAACGGTCCCTTTTACACTAATTGCAAGGTTGACAAGAGTAGGACAAGCTGCTGAGAGCAGACATGCATTTTCAGCGAGCCGCACGGCCTGCTCACAAAGCCATCAGTTGGGTTCCTGCTTCCTGGACCACAAGTGCCTCAGTAAGTTTTATTGCTAGGAAGGACAGAGTGGGACTTGGGAAGATGATCTCATGTGGCCTGCGCTCCGCTCTAGAGAACTACATTTCTTCATGGCATCATACTTGGCACTCGATTGCCTCCTAAAACAGAGGTATAGCAAAGCACTTAAAATCGGGTAATCATTCTTCCATATCTCTGGCACTGGCTCACCATCTCTTAGAGACTGAAATTGCTTCCACAAAAGTAACAAGAGTTCTGCCATTAATTGAAGTGGCAACAGAATGAGTCTTGGCAATAGATTTTCCCTGCCATTAATAAAGTCTGCTATTCTTTTTACTACTGCGTATGTTCACAAACACACATACCCAGGTGAAAAGTCACACTGATCCCCTTGGCACTGGATGCACAGTCATTCTGTAACAAGTCACATCAAATGACTACCTGTTCAGCGTACAATTATTTTTTTGGTTTTTGTTTTTTTTTTTAATTTACATCATCTTTACCCTTCCCTAAAACCTAAAATTGTATACTTACTGATGCCAACAGCTGTAATGAGTTTAATCGCGAGTTCTGGGATTTCACACTGCATAAAGAAAGGTTCCAAAATATAGCGTCCAAATGCCAGTGATATCACTGCTGTGGCAGCAGGGCTAGAGTAAAAACAACAACAACAATCATGAAATCAATCTGCAATAGTACATAGAAAATATTTATACAGGATCATGATGTAACTTTGCTATCACAGAACCGTGATCCATACTTAATTTTGACACCTGCCTGTAACTATGCTACCGTGTACTGTGATTTCTGACTGGTGCAGGGAACCACGAGCAGTTCAGCTTTGCTCCGTGGCTCTGATCTCGACAGAGTCACTTCTCACCAGGATCGCTCCAATAACTGCCACGTTGTGAAGCGGCCGCAAACAGAAAGGAAAAGTATGGATACAAATCTTCCTTCACCCAAAGGGAACGTGGCCAGGATTAGGCTACACGGGCAAACCCCCCAGTAAAAGTCATTGAGGACCAAATTTTAGTGGCCCCGAGTGGTGTATCTCACCCCTCAGAAACACAAGGGAATTAATTTCAATCAAGCTGAGAATTCTGCTTTACTAAAATAAGCACCCAAACCTACCCAAATCTGGTAACAAAATCTGAGACAATGCAAAAAATGAACAAAAATGGGATTTTCCTAAAAAGCAGATAGAATTTGTTCCTGTTATTGACTAACAACTTTCTAGCTCTGCAAGGGAGACCAAAAATCCTCGAAGTACAGAAAGCACCTACCGTGAAACAGAGAAATGTGAAGGAAGGCATGCAGTTGTTGCATTCACAGGTTTTAAATACTCGTAATATTCATACAGCCATTCTCTTTGAGACAAGCTAAATGTTTGCCAGAAGCCTTAGCACTGACGCATATTAGCAGCAAATTACCCTATGCCTTGGATCAGATGCTGTCAGCATATTACAGGTCCAGTAGCCTGTTCACATCTGGTTTGGGAGGACACTTTCACCCTTCCTAGGACAGCTGGTGGCATCTGAGCTTCATCACACAGCCACACACAATAAGAACACACAATAAGGGCATGATTCCGTCTCAAATGATTTTTTGAGTCAGACAAGAGTCCAAGAAAATTCCTTGTGCAAAAATCTGCAGCATTTAATAAAATAATGCCTCACCTTACAGAATTTTAATAAAAATCTAGTTGTCAAAAGTGCTACAGAACAGTGTAAAAATTCTGCAGAGAAGTTATTGTTCTCCATTAAGGGATACAAGAATTTTCCACAAGAGAGTTTTGCCCTTGAAACACTTTCTTAGCATTATGACTCAACCAAAATGTCACACGTTGTGTTGGACCAAACTGCAGAGCAGCAAAGAACAGAAGCATCTTCCTCAGAAAGTCTCTGCATGGACAGGGGAGGGCAGCTCCTTGTGCATCCCCCACACAGGAGGACCGTTCCTTTCACTGGCCAACAATTGGCTTTGCAATCTTTGCCTTCGCTCAGGGGCTGAATGTCCTCTGTGCTGGATTTACACAGTCATTTACTGACTTTACCTCAGTGCAATATTTCTAATTTACATAAAAAGTTCACCAGGCTTCCGGCTTTTAAGCACTGCAGCCTGCCAAAAGTAGGTTGAAGGATCCTAGATCAGATGAAAGATCAGATCTTTGGAGCTTTCCCAGACTTTTTTCCTCAGCCCGAGCTCCTTTTCCAGAACTTGGATTTTTCCCTCTCATTTAAAGAAAGGCCTTTTTAAAAGAGCAGTCACTGCTATCCACACCATTATGTTTTTAAAAACGTAGCTCCTCCATTACACCTCTAATAAATAGCTGTGTCACTCGTATTCCCACATTTGGGGGAAGACTTTGCTGGCAGTGTAGTCAAGCCATGGAGGTGGAAATTGAAGGAATAGGGAATTGATTGCAGGAGGGCAACGAAGATGATCAGAGGGATGGAGCACCTCTCCTATGAAGACAGGCTGAGAGAGCTGGGGTTGTTCAGCCTGGAGAAGAGAAGGCTCCAGGGAGACCTTATACCGGCCTTTCAGTACGTAAAGGGGGCCTACAGGAGAGGCAGAGAGGGACTCTGTCAGGGATTGTAGTGACAGGACCAGGGGTAATGGTTATTTACTGTGAGGGTGGTGAGGCACTGGAACAGGTTGCCCAGAGAAGCTGTGGCTGCCCCATCCCTGGAGGGGTTCAAGGCCAGGCTGGATGGGGCTTTGAGCAACCTGCTCTGGTGGGAGGTGTCCCTGCCCAGGGCAGGGGGCTTGGAACTGGATGATCTTTAAGGTCCCTTCCAACTCTAACCATAATTCCTTTTGACTGCAATCCTGAAGGCGGACTGGCAGCCCCCTGACAGCTGTGCGCTGGGGAGCGGACAGAAAGCGCGTTGCCAGCTTTCCTGTAAGGGCAAGGAGCACAAAAAGCCGCCAGGAAAGGAGCAGGTAGAGTGTCCCAGCACACACCACAGGTGAGTGAGTCACTTGGCAGCACACTCTCGCCCAACCTGTGTTTGGCAACCAACACAGCTAAGCAGCACAGACTATGCATTCAGAGAGTCATGTTCAGTTCCTACTTGCACTGGATGAGGAGCAGTGCAGCATAAGGCACATCTAAAGAGCAGGTGATGCTGGCAGAGTTTAATCAGCACGTGGGCAGAGTTTAAGTGTGTCCTAGACTGTAAAATAGTGGCTGACAAGACACACAAGAGCAGGAAATGTTTATTTTGGTTACAGCTGCTCCACCAGCCCCTGGGTGTGCTAATCCTCCAATCTTTCAGAGGGAAAAACGGCTTAGCTGAGAAGTGTGTGCGCAACTTCATTTACCGAAAAGAGCCTAGATACATATTAGGCCTCAACTTCTTTGATAGCAGCAGCCAATTAGTTTACCAATGCAGGAGTCAGATATAAAACTCTACACAGAGTTTCTGCAGCGCTGCTCTGATCATCGCAAGTTATAACAAGTACGCCTCCCTTGCTGCCTCTCAGATTTGATGATTAAAGAATCCACTGATGTTCCTTCCCATGCAAGACGATTATTTTCTGGGTGTGGGGCAGATCGTGATGACTAAGAGTGTTTTCATGACACTCCTGGGACACTGTCATATGTAAAAAACATAATAAGTTTGCAAGGAGAGGAATTTATGAAGCCTAGTTTCTTGTGGGTATTTGTGCCTAAGTTAATAAGGTTCCCCCTGTCCAGTAAGGTGCAGGTTAGAGGGGGATTTCTAAGGCCACTCTCTTTTGTTGATGCTGTGATGTGCAGGGACACAGCTCCACTCACAGCACTGCGCTGCTCACCGTGAAAAAACAGGTCTGTTTCCTCTGTCTGGTTTTCCTTTTTAGCAAGAAGTTAATACAGTTAAGACATCTTCTCTTTCATCACGTTTGATGGAAAATGTGCAGTTAATTCAAAGGTTACGTATGGGTGGGGAGGATGGAAGGGACCATCTGACACACAAAGTTATTTCCTCCGGAAACAAGATAAGGATTTACGGATTCATAATGACTCAGCAGTGTCAGTGCTCTTAAACTCAACAGTATATGCTAGGACTTGTCAATATTATGTAAACATAGTTGTGATTTGAAATGAGGCTTGTGCTTTTGTGACTAATTTGCTGATTGCGGAAGAGAGGGAAAAGGAGTGCTAACTAGCCTGAGGCAGGAATGCAACATTCCTAAAGTCATTTTGCATAAGAGAGTTGCCCTGTTCTACACATAACAAGCTCTCCACCCTCAGCAATACTGTAAAAATTAAAAAAAAAAATTAAAATTAAATTCAAAGGGCCGCATTTAAGTTTGATACAAAAATCCATTAACATTATGAAAATTTATTTGATATGTTTCAATGATTTGGCATCTTTATATTGTAATTCACCTATGCAAAGTCAAAGGGCTGCCTGAGTCACAGGCTTTACACGCCAAAACAATACTTTGGACATTTTAGATATCTAAGGACTTAATGTTGCTTTATTTGGCCAGTTTGTGCTTTTCATGGTAACCAAGAGTTAAGTTCTCCAACACACTATGAAAGCAAAAAATAGGGACTTAATATATAAAGAATACATGGTACCCCCAAATCTGAAAACTACTGGGCAGTAGCTTCACCAGGAGTTATTCCTGTACCCACAGACAACAGCACCTGCTCCAAAAGCTAGTGCCAAGACTGAGAAAATGTAAAAGTGACTTTCCTCTTCCACTATACAATATATAGGCATGGCCACTAGCATTATTAGTGACATTAGTGGTTACAGTAAGCCTAGCAAAATTAAAGCAAGTAGCTGAATTTATGTGACAAGCGGTCGTCTTAGAATTGTTTTTTCCCCCCCGTACACACGTTGTGTGTGTATGTTTCAAGGCTGAGAAGCAAAACAGCGTTGCTAGATTCTCTGAAGCAACCATACTAAGAGAACACAGCTCATTGATCAAGATATATTTGATTTGTTTTGCCCATCATGTATTGCAGGTTTTTCTTTATGACTGCAAAGTGTATTGCCATCAGAAAAGAAGCACAGGAAAGCCACAGTACACTTACCGAATGATGAGTAATTCAACCCAGACTCTCACAAAAGCAGGTAATGGGCCAAAGGCCTCCAGGATGTAGGTGTAGTGACCACCCGATTTCTTAATGCATGTTCCCAGTTCAGCATAGCAGAGGGCACCTGTGAGAATTAAACCGTGGCATCACGAGAGATATCCAGAAATACCTTTTCAAAGCATTTATAAGCTAAACAGTGGAGCTGCCTTGGTATCACAACTACTTTGAATATAAAATATATTTTTAAATATATTAAAAAATATTAAAATAATACATTTTTTCAAGCAATTGTTTAAGCTTTAATTCATTTAGCTAGACTTGCAGTTAAACCGAACCGTACACATATCCTGTTACATTAAGCGCAAAGCCACTGAACAACCTACTTGCTATCAACATGTTTCATTACACAATTCTACCTCATGAAGAGAGACAACAAAATGCTGTGTCACCCCAGCTCCCCAGCCGATCTAACTGTACTGCCAAGTGAAAGCCTTCTGACACATTTCCTTGTTATCAAGTGATGATCAGTTCCTTTCAGCCCTAGAGATGCCCGTCTCAGCCTCTGAGGAAAAGAACAGGGGAAACTGTATTCCCCTGCTGAGCCACAGCTGAAGCAATCAACTGGCCAAAATTTGGAAGCAGGAATTGCAGATGAAGAATTTTCCTTAATAGCTCTCCCAACATCTTACACACAAAATTCGGGGGAAGGCTTAGCCCTGGCTTTTCAGCACCAGTGCAGTGCTGTTGTGCACTCCTAATGCAATGACAGCTCAGCTCATTCCTGCATTGCCTTAAATACAGACAACTTCACGTTTTCAGAGCAGGAGGCTCACGTCATCCTTTGATGCATTTACGCTGATTAAAATAAAACCCAAATCATCCCCACATTGCCGCATCCTTTCATGCAGAAGTG
The DNA here is from genome assembly GCA_013399435.1 of Arenaria interpres. NCBI lineage: Eukaryota > Metazoa > Chordata > Aves > Charadriiformes > Scolopacidae > Arenaria > Arenaria interpres. The sequence continues at coordinate 391,543 of VXAK01008485.1, forward strand.
GTTCAGGCCCCTTTGGAACAAAGCGCTGGTGGCATCCCCATCAAGGGGCAGCTCTGAGAGGTCCTGGAGGCTGCTGCCAGCACAACGCGTGGCCCCTGCCATTACAGAGCAGGCAACAGCACGCTGCAACTATGAGGACCTGCATGAAGCCTTCTTCACCCATGAACCATCTGCTACCGCTGCTTAATGAGCCATCACCCAGTCATAAAGCCAGTGGATTCTCAGCTCCCCGGGCAGACACCAATAGTAGAGAAGTATGCCACCTCTGATAAATGTGGGCAGCCCTTTTAGAAGAGTCTGAGAAGCCAGATAAAAACAGTCATAATGTTTATAAACACCGCATCCCATAGAGTTAAGATCAGCATCATACATGAACTCATTTCGGCTGTGCTCCCTGCATGCTTTTAGGCTGCAGCACTTTAAGATGAAAACTACAGTTGTCAAAACCACATAACACACACGAGCTCGTTAAAGCTGTACCACATTATGGCAAATTCCATCCCTGTTCATTGACTTTGTCTGGGGCTTTGCAAAAGTGTGGCAGCTTTTATCTGTTATTCTTCAGCTTACCTGGAGATGTACCTAAAGGAATTCTTACAGCCGCATTAAAAATAATATAAATAAATAAAGCTATTGATGGGTTTTCTCTTGCCAGCCTCTTCTGTTGAGGTTCAGGATTAAATGAAACTGTGTTTCAGTGTATGTTATACACACTACCTCAGCAAGACCTTAAGTGATCTTTGCTTGTGATTTTACTGTAACTAAGCCATGCAGCAAATTAAAAACACCCAATATTAAAATATAAAAAAATAACTGTAACAGGTCCATTCAGAGAAAGAGATAGTATCTTTTGCTGGGCCAAATTACACAGTTTTTCATATCTTGAGATTTGGAAAATGACCTAGAAAATCCATCTGATAAAAGAGATTATTATTTTTTTATTGTACAGACTTTATTCCACAGCCAGAAAATGACTGCTATTAAAATGAAAGCCAAAAATACTATTCTTAAGCAAATTCTTCTTTGACTAAATCTAAAGACCAAGGTCTCCTGACAGGGTTACAATTTGTATCTGTGGCATTTCTTTAGTGGGGAATTTTGGTTATCGGCAGGACTTCCACATTTGTACAACAGATCATGCTCCACATTGTACCAACATATTTAACATTTGACCAAAACGGTCCCAACTCCCTTGCACTATCTGTTTGGCTTGGGTGGGCTTAGCCCTGTAAACAGTCCATGTTTCTTTTAAGCTCAGAGCCAATTTACACAGGGTGGCATTTGCATGTTCCACCTATTAAGCAGACACGTGTTAGCCCGTGTTTGTCCTCTTTACCTCCTGCCAGAAAACAAGTCGTTTCTGTTTTAAATAAAGCCAATATTCATGTTAGTTCTTCAGCTTCTTTGAGATTAACTCATTAAGTAGGTCAATGGACCCTCTGTCCCTCTGAGGCCAGAGTGGGGTTTTCCACTCTGAATGGGGACTTTGTGCACAGAATAAAAAATAAATTGCATTCTTCAGAATTTACTACTCTTCAAAAATACACAAAATTAGTAAAAACTGTCGCGATAGGCAGGCCAGCAATAAAACTTGCATTACAGATTCATTTCCACCACACTGCTTTTTGCAGCGCAATCTTTCAAAGCAACATTGTGAGCAAGGGACGAAGTAAAGAGCAGTAATACAAGACTGGGGATAGGGGCTATTAGTGTTATTATTTTGCTGCCTTTCATGCCAATACAGCTTATGTCCAGTGGGAATTATTCCTCTCAGACCTTGCTCTAGCCTCTAGGGCACTAAGTCGAGCTGTCTAAACATTTCACCAGTGTCGGAGCCGAGCGACCCACATCCCCAGCTGCCAGGGGCCTTACAAGCAAACCATAAACTACCTCTTACAGCCAGAAGAAAAACATGATACGTACAGCACATTGTATGGCATAAAAAAAAATGGACATTTACTTTTCCTGTTCCTTCAGGGACCCATAAGAAACAATAATTTATGCTTCCAGTCTGTACCCACCAAGCGCTGGGGGGACAGGGGCTGCGTACATCTGCGCCCTCCATGCAATCTATCATGCAGCAAAAATCTCCTGTAGGCCTATTGGTCCCTCAAGCTCCGCACTCTGCCTTGCTATCCAATGGCAAAATCAGGCAAATGACAGCAATAATCCACCCAACCGCCCCTCTGGACCAATTAGAAACTTTTAAGGGACCTACCAAAGAGCGAGAGAATACCACACGCCGTCCAGACAGTCAAGGACATGCCCACGCTGCCAGTGTTCTTCAGGATGCCTTTGGGAGAGATGAAGATGCCAGCTCCAATGATAGTGCCAATTATGATGGATATCCCCCTCAAAAGCGTCACTTTCTTCTTCAGCACAACTTTTCCCTCCTGGGCTGGCTGTTCGCTGTCCACAGAGGGCAACCTGCCATTAGCCTGCCCGGGCAAGTAGCTTCCATTAGGGACGGTGGTTACAGCAGCTTTCCTAAACATGCTACAGTGCCACCAGCACACCGATGGCAAGCACCGGTGAAAAAAAAAAAAAAAAAA
>VXAK01008485.1:394159-462128 GCA_013399435.1 Arenaria interpres
TTTGGTGGTTTTTGTGTTGGTTTTTGTTTTTTTTTTTTCTTCCTCTCTGTGTAGCCAACTACTTCGTCTCTGCCCTCACTGATCTTTCCTGCTGCTCCTGTGCACAGGTAGCGAGCTCCCAAAGTGTGTCTGAGCCTTTCCTGCGGGTCTGAGCGCTGCTCAGGAACACCTGCGCCTTCACGCTGCGAGCTGGTACTGCCCTATCATTGGAAAGTAGCTCAGCTTCCGCGTGGACTTGTATTTAAGCTCTTGTCATACCAAGTTACTCCAGCTGAATGATGATGCAAATTCTCCAGGTTTGCATCAGCCATTTGAGAAACCTCTGGCATTACTCAGCACTTCTTTTTTTTTTTTTTTTTTTTTTTTTAAATGGTAGGGGCATGTTGCACAACTGACCTGAGGGTGGTGGGAAGAACAAAGCACTCTCAAGAAAACCCAGCCAATCAAGCTAAGCACATCACCCTCGACACCCCGAGACACACTCCCAAGTTTTTTTTCAAAGCAAGTCGGAGCCAGAAACAAAAGCCTGCCTAAACACAAAGCTCGTCAGAGCACAAGGGGAAAAGAAATCAAACAGGATACGTCACCCCTGGGTCTAATCCAATTCCTTTCTCCAAAAACTCCTCTTAACAAAAGTTAAGTTTGCGGGGCTTAACTTGTTGTGTCGCAGTTGATCAGCCCCTCTCACGCCTATGTTACTTACTTGGCAATCTCTATCGGGACCTGTACCCACCTAAAGAATACATGCAACCCCCTTGTTGCCCCCTGTTGCCTAGCAACCCACCCAAATCAGCCTAATGAAAACCCAGGGTTATTTCCACGGCATAGTAATTTTCACACCCGCGGCGTGTCTCTGGGACGTCGGTAAGCAATTCCGCAACGACACTTCCCCTTCAGAAATACTATTAACGTTTACAGCCACCTCGCCTGTGTGATCTGGCAGGAGGAGGGCAACACCCCAGAGCACGGGATCTCCAGCGGCTCCAGAACGAGAAAGGTGGTTTTGTGTAATGGTATACCTTCCCCGACCAGATAAACAAGTAATCAGATGCGTAAATACTTTTGCTTCCCAGCCCAATCATTCAAAATTCAAACCCAAGCACCTAAACTGTTAAAAAAAAGAGGAGCGTTCTCATAAAACAGAGCAAAAATCAATAGCCTTCAAGCACTTGTAACCTAATCGAGGGACAGGCTGTGCAATATATGCCAAAGGGGAAAAATCCTTCGTAGCATAACTATTACAGCTGCTTGTGGTTTCGGATTAGATCAGTGCAAAGAGAAATGATTACTGCAGTTACTGCTCTTACAGTTACTGCTTAATTAGGACCTAGGATTGAGGGGGAAAAAAAAAAGATAACAGTTAAAACTTTTATCATCTGAAAAGCAGGCACTGAGCTCAGAGCACTACTGTGCCTTCAAATTTATGTGAGAAAGAGGAGATTCTCCAGTATCAACACACTGCAGCTGTAAAACTCCAGCGTTTTTAAAGCCTCATTATTTTCAGTTATAACTCACCTGTAATAATTTGCACCGAGATAAAAGAAGGCATAAAAAAAAAAAAAAAATAAGCTTATCTGGCTTAAACGCACACAGGTGAGAACCAAAGCGATTGTAGCTTTTGACTGCATACTGGTAGTGCTTGCCTATTTTCTGAACACATCCTACTTCTCCCTCCCTCCCTCTGCCGACGCGTGCGGCAGCCCATCCCTCACTGCCCTGTGCAGCTCCTTGTCACCCCACCAAGTGCCCGGTCTTTCGGGGAAGCCACTGCCCCTCCAGCCCGAGCCATAGGCGACTGCACAGACCGACGGCGGGCAGGACCTCCTCTGGGCACTGCAGGGCCCAAACCAAGCCGATTTTCACGGCACCGGTTACATGCAAAGCCAGGAGCAGGTGGTGTGATACGCAGAAACTGTTTTCCCCTGATGGACAGTTCATAGGCTGCCCCCCGATAGGATTATAACTGCCTGAAGTAACTAACTAGGTGAAATCAAACCAGGGAAAAGCATCAACCACCGAACCGGGTTGGGCTAATGGCCTTTATTTTAATTTTCACAGGCTGTTTAATGAAGAAACACATGACATCTTAAAACATCTAATGCTTTCAGGGACTCATTCTTAACTAATGCTCACCCTTTATTTGCACGGGAAGATGGTTCCAAGATCAAACCAAAAGCTCAGTAACCTCCCAGACAATCCCGAGGCAGCTGTCTGCCATCCGCTCTTCAGTAAACACACTGGACAACATAATGGCTTTCAAATTTCGTTTGACCACTAGCCAAAAGAATGCATGTTTGCCCGTTGGACATAGTTATTAATGCCCTCCCACGCAGGGAAAAGGGTGCTTGCTTCTTCTGTGGTATACGGATAACAGGCGTGCAAAGCTTAGGACCATGTGAAATTCCCCATGAAATGTCTATGGTGGGAATTAAGGAAGGCTGGATACAGAAAACTCTTTTATCTAAATACTGACAGCTTACCAGGGACCACACTATTTGCAGCCTTCCCAGGGAGTACTGTCATGTGCACCACTTCTCAGTGCTATCCATCAAAAATAAACAAAACAAAACAAACAAACAAAAAAATAGAAGCACTTTTTCTCCTTTGAGTTCTTACTTCCAACTATCAGTTCCACTCAGGATAGGGAATACTTATTTGGTGTTGGGGGATCACTTGTTATCACTTGTTAATTTCGTGAGAATTCTCCACCATCTGGGCCCAGTCCCAAGAAGAACACAAAGCTGGAAAAGGCCCATTAATGTCTGCTGCTCCCCATTATACATTACACTCACAAAATCTGTTCCAATTATTTGTACTCTACCAGCCCCTTTCATTTGAATTATTCATCCCAGAGCAAAGACCACGGTATCACTATGCAATCGCAACACACGACACTCAGCGTCTTTTCAGAGAGGTCTTCCAAAAAACACAGGGCTTAACCTGTCCAACATTCAGAACATCCCTGTTCTTCCATAAAAATCCATGCTGAAAACAGAACAAAAAGGTATAATTTTCTTCAGACCGATTAAATTATTTGAAGCAATGTTTCTAAAAATGATGCTCTGAAAATAAACCTTCAGCCTGTAATGGCTGCTGGCATTATGCACGGCCTTTAATTGTTTCTCACTAGTTGTTTGGTTGGGTTTTTTCCCCCAGTCCATAGACATTTTCTCTTGAACAAACATTTTAGAGGATAACCGATATCATCGCTGTGAAACAGTTTCCTTTTGAATCTCACCATCAGCCCTCAACTACCTCTCCACTGTCTGTTTCAAACAGAAATTCTTACTGGCTAAGCCTCTAAGTCCTCCTAAACCCACAAGTCCTCCTATGCCTACGCCCTGCGAAGAGCTAGCCCAACCGAGGAGCCAGCTCACCATGACGGTTGCCTGCTGCCATCGGTGGCCTCTGGTGACCAGGACCAACCGTGCTGGTGGGACCTTTCAGGGAGTGTATAACCTTTCTGTCGGCTGCACTGCCCTACTCCAGCAAATGAAAAACTCGAGCATCACGGGGAATAATGACACTACAGTGTTTCACAGGCTGAACACACCTGATACAGGGGGCACCCCCATTTTTCACATTAACAGAGTTTGTGTCAAATAACCAGATACAGCAGTACCTCCAATTCCAAAGAAGCTACAGTTTTGATATTTCCCCTGGGAAATGCTACAAAACACACACACACAGAACATTGCCCTCCATGGGAACGCTACAACGCGCACACACAGCAAAGTGAGAGACCTAAAATTCAAGCCTGGACTTGAGTGTCTACTTCTCAAGCCCACAAAATCTCCTTAATTTCTAGGTGTAGCGAGCATACCTTGACAATCCTTCCAGGCATTTGTATATCAGTGTATTGCATCGAGCAAATCCAGAGTGTCACAAGACAAGCCTCCAGGCCACACATCGCCACGCTGACTGGAGACACGGGAATAAAAAAGGAAGTGTACCAAGACTGAAGAGGCGAGGAAACCTCCAAACTCTTTTGTGTGGGTGGCATGGCATGAAAAAGTTGTTTAGAAAACCGAGCTGAGCCTTCTCTGTATAATGCCGAGCTGTTTGTGGATCTCGGAAAGCAGCCATGTAGGAAGGCAGTAGTCTGGTTTCAAATGTCAAAGGAGGGCAAAATACCTAAAAGTATTTGTTTCATGTAGATAATCTAGCCTTGAAAAGTTTTGACTGAGGATTTTCTGCTCTTTTTGTAGCGTTGAGAAATAGTTTAATAGCGGGGGGGGGAATAACCTGTAAGTAATTTAAGAACTAAGGTGTAATTGCCAATTAAGTGCGAACAGTATCATCATGTAGCATACAAAAATCTCAGTAGATTGCAACAGGTTTTTAAGTTATAATCCAAAACTAGAACTGTGAGAAGACTAAAACAATTTGTTATTGTCTCTACTACGGGTCAGAGCTAAAAATGGAATTACTGAGAATGTTGGGGGAAGTGTTATTTTGTAGTCAGAGACTCACAAATTACTTGCTTAATTATTTTGCATTCCACTTTGTGCCAGACACAAAGAAGATATTTAAAAGAAAAACAAAAAATGAGAAGGAACGAAATACAACATCCAGCTCAGAGGCTTTAAAAATGAGACAAAATCCTATAAGAAATCCAAGAGCAATTCAAATGTTATTTCTTGTATTTTCAGCAAAAAGCTTCCAACAAAATGCCTATGGTGCAGTCAGCAAATAGAAATCTGGTTCCAAGAAGACTGCAGACAACGATAGCAGTTTAGAAGGCAAATACTTCTGAAAGTCTCCTTGTCTCCAATTTGCTGATAGCTGCCAGTCAATTTTCAGCTGGAAAAGAAAAAAAAAAGGCGGGGGGGGGGGGGGTTCAGAAATCTCTCCTATTTTTCTCACTATGAAAGCTTTATTTTAAAAGGAATGATGATTTCAGCTGAACAGTTTGACACTTTAATGGTTTTTGGGTTTTTTTTTTTCATTAAGCAGACAAGAATCATTAGCACCTGGTACCAAGCAAGAAAGCTCCACATGAGAGAAAGCCACTTCTTACTGAAGCCTGTGTATGTGAAAACACAGTTGTGTTTTACACCATCTCATTTTTCATATTCAGGATATATGCAATTAGATCCTAAGCAATGCTGTACATAAATATTATTCTTGAGTTTTCTGTGTTTGCACTTCTCATCAGCAGAATAAGACAACAATTTTCAGAGTCCCTATGTTATTGTTTCTCAGCCTGTGGATGCAAACATTGAGATATCCCACGGCTTTCAAGAAGCCAAGACCTTAGAGTAAATTTCCATCAAAACTGCATGTGCCAGGGACCTGGCACAATGGTGAGATTGCTGCTGGCTTCAGGGAGTCAGGATTTTATGTGCAGTGTCTTAGGCTAGGCTGGGCATGTGAAGAGAATTAATCAGTACTTCTGAAAAAAAAAAATTAAGACTTCTAAAACAATCAAGATAGAGACAGAATTAGTACCGAGAATGTTTTCTTTCCTAGCTCATTTCTCCATTTTCCTGATGAAAATCCTTCATGTTAGACAAAAGGTTTATAATGTGAAGAAATAAGACAACTGCCTAAATTATCAAATTTAGGCTTGGTTATTTAATTACTTCCTGTTTGCTTTTATTGCATTTTTCATACCATTTATACAGTATCATGTATACGAGAACCAGAATCCTGAGGCATTTGACTTACTCCTTTATTTGGCCAGATCCTGTACTTTATGTGAATCATGTTTTTCCACTGTGAATCAAATTTTTCTTTTCTTAAAAGGGTTAATGATACTTATCTTAGATCACAGGTGTGACACAGGTTCAGCCAATGAATTCTGTTACCAAAATAATCTTTCCAAAATCTTGGAAAGGGGAATTTCACAACCTTAAGCAAAGTTTTAATCTACTGACCACTCTACGTGGAAATCTTTCAAATCACTTGTCTTAATCTGAACTCCAGTCCCTTATTCTCACCTGTAACAGAAGGTCACCCTTCTTTCCTGTCAAGTTTAGCAAGTTCCCCTCCTGTTGCATACAACTTAGACTAGATGGAGCATACATTCAAAGTTATTTCATTTTTTTCTGAAACAGAAAACTATGCTCTTACCCAATAATAATTGCAATGGGATTTTTAGTTCCCTTCTCATTCTTCTCTCAATTGCCACATGCAGCAGTAGCTGCATCTATGGATTTCTCTGTTGGTTCATTTAATGTAGCTTTTTGCCTGGAGACCAAACAAGTCACGGCTGCAGCCTCTTGCAGGTCACGAATGCAATAAGGTCAGGCTCCAGTCAATAAACTGCCAGGTGGTTAGGGCTTCTTTAGCATCAGCAGCGACGGCACAACACGTGCATCGGGAGAGACGGACAGAAGAATCTCAATCGAGGGCTGAAGCGGTGACAGAGTTTACCACAAGAAGGGATTAAACGGCAGAAAAGCAAAAGCACATGTGTGCAGAAATGCTTCAATGGTGATTGATGGTCAGTCATTCACGCCGCCATCATAATTTAGCATTGAAATGCGGCCTGCGGATCCTACAGGGAATCATTTTATTGGCATCTAAATGTGCATACTATGTCTTCTTGAAGTATTAAAAACTCCATCAGAAAGAGCACTCGTTTGGAGCACTGCCAAGGCGCTTCAGCAGTTTGTGCTAGTGCAGCTCCATATATTATTCCCACATTTCAATAGAAAGAAACATCTTAGTGCTGAGGTCAGCCTCTGTTTCTTCTTTGAAAGCAAAGCTCCTCTTTTCTACATTCACAATATATTCTTCGGAGACACTGTCTGTTCAAGCATAGTAGTTTTATCGTGTTTTGTGATACTAGTAGGAAGATTATGAAGCCAATGTAAAGCAGACACATGCATTGCATGGGCATGAGAATGCTATCTTTCTCTTGTCTACCCTAGAATTTAACATTTTGTGCGAATCTGTTACCATGTCAGAAATCTGCCCTTTTCCCCCTCACCACAATTGCAGGGAGGTATAGGTTATCAAGAGCCTTAGAAATCTCCAGAACAACCAAAATTAGTGTCATGGATTTCTAAGCACATTTCAAATTCGTGCTTTATGTATAAGCTTACAAATAACCAACAGCTCAACCCACCCTATGTATCATGTACCAATTCTAGTCTTTTTCGATCCCTCCCTAATCTCGTTCAAAGACTAAGGGAGAAAGCTCTTCTACCAACCTCCACTTATATCATAGGCTCAGCAGCAGAGAGGGGTTCAATGGGACAAAAGATTCCCACTCCTCTCTCACATACGTGCCACTGAAATCTGGAGCTCATACACAGAGTAGAAAATTTATGGAGTCAGCCATCTCTACAGTGAAAGCAAATCCTGCCCACTGCATAGCCTCTCTCACACAGAAGGGACCTTCCCCTTAAGTACACAATCCTGAGTATACAAACATCTCCGTTACGGGGCACACCATCAGCTTTATGAGTCAGAGTGCAAATTGTACTTGAGTAAAAACAGTATATGAAGTTAACTATGGTCATTTTCAAGTAGCCCAATACCTCTGTGCAAAAGGTACTCCTCCTCCATACAGAAGGTTTAAAGACAGACCACAGAAAGGTGCTGTACTGTAAATCATGTGAACACTTACCGGAGAATATGTCAAAATACCACAGAAATTTAAGCTGTGGGGCTTGAATTTCTATTCAAGTTACACAATGCAGCTTTTATTTATTCTTGATTTAAGCAAAAAATTGGAATAATTTTTTAATTAGACAGGCATATAGTCTAAGCAGAGGTATCGTGTTACTCATCTGAGTATAATTTTTTATTAATAATTAATTAACTTCAATTTATTAAACCCTGTCAGAGAAACTAGGGAAAATATCCCAATTCAGTTTTCTGGAAACAACATAGATTTAAAGGGACCTCCTCAGACACGTCAGTGATGAGTTTGGTAGGAGGGATATCTTGCCACCGGTTGTTGCTTTATTTTCATTTTTCATCTTTATTTCTCACCTTTTCTCCCACTAAAAGCACTCTCTCTAAATTCTGAGCTAAAGTAAGAGCCATTCAGAATTTTCGTTTATTTTTCCATTTTCTAGGGGGCAATGAATTCCCAAGTCTCAGTGAACCTCCATGAATAATGTAGCCTTCACTCTTTGACCCAGGTAGCCACCATCATCCCAGATAGCTCAGGTAAGCCTGCACTAAGCAAAGCAGTTTAATTGAGAGCTTTTTATTCCTCTGCTATGGGAACGGCTTTGTTACTTCTTTATCATCAAGGAAGAACAGAAGAGGGACTAACAGTCAAAATACCAAAACGTACTGTAACCAGAGTAGAGAGTTTTTTGATGGGATCTCCTCTTCGAACAGCCAGCCTTGCTAATCTTCACACCACGGAGCACAGTGCAAAGGACTGAAAGGTCAAAGTAGTAAAGAATTTTATTTTATAGAATGTATTTCACATTATATTTCTAATATTGCTTCTCCTGACAAAAGCTATTCTGAACACACTGGGAAACAAAATAGAAATTCAACCTCCTGACAATTACTCTGTCAGAGAACTGGAAATGAGAAATGATGCTCTGAGCCACTGTCCGTCTTCCTGACTCTCCCTTCATCCCCGCCCATGAAGGGTACAAAGTCCTATTTTCCTGGAAAAGTTCCCTTTTCTCTTGTCTTCTGCATGGTACACACATGCACCCATGTATTTGGGAGCCTCCGGAGCAACATAGAGGAACCAACAGTGACAGATGAGTCTCTCCAAGGTTTGGGAGAGCCTTTTACATACCCTGTTTTAATTTTATCTAGTGAGCTTATCTCACCCCAGCATTATCTATCCACATATACATAATCAGCATCGCCTAATAAGTGAATTCATCCTGTTCAATCTGAAAATGAAGCAATTTTCCCACTCCAAACAGCACAATGTATCATCCACTTGGTCAGTGCATTTTTGTTGGGATTTAAACAAACAATAAGTATGCAATTTTCAATCTCTTAGGCTAAAGACTGAAGCTAAAACTCCTCACCTCATATACACCAGGGGCAGAACTTCTCCCATAACTTTTTATGCTATGCATAATAGCATAAATAATAAATTCAAATGACATGAAATCACAATATGTCTTGTCAGAAAGCAAGCTGCAACTCCTAGGGATAAAAGACCTATACATTTTTATTTTCTTTCACATGGTCTTGCATTTACTTCCTCTTCTCCAGTTCTGATAATTACTGATTTGGGAGGGCAGAGAGCAGAGAGAAAGATGGGGAGAAAAGCCAGGAATTGTGCCAGTCTCTGGTTTGAAAAAGTTGTTTTCTCCTCTTCTTTGGCAGTAAAGTTTTGCATTAGTTTTCTTGCATTCCATAACTCTGGCTATCACCAACTTAGTTTACAAGGGGAAATTGTCAGAGTATGCAAAAGTATTCCAAAGTTAAAAAGCAGGAATGATTCAGCCTCTATATTCTGGATTTTCTATAAGTCTGCTGGCAGTTTCTGTAATTGAAGCAGCAGATTCAAAACTCAGCACCACAAAATGTATAATGAGGTGTAACAGTACAAAAGTGTAGTGGGTTACAAGGAAACCTGCAACTATTTTGTTCAGCAAACAAAGCCTGAAAGAAAGAAAAAAAGAAAAAAAAAAAACCAACACAAAAAACGGTGGGAACAAAACCAAATATGTGTTGGTTTGTTTTTGCCTTGAAAATAAATGTCCAGGTGCTTAGCTATCACCCAGAGAGTGAACATTTCAGCACTCCAGGGAGCACACAAGTGTGAGGGGGCTATTGGCTCCCTTCTCTGCAACCAGTTGACAGGCTACTCTCTGTGTGTAGTTTAGCAGAACCTAGGGATTATACCCCCTTGTCCCTGCTCAGGTATGAAAAGAGCCAGCCATACCTGAGGCATTGCTATCAGGACTGCAAGACAGAAACAGCAGCCAAAATGGCAGGCGGGAACCAGCACCATTCCAACATAATTGGCGTAGAAGTAAATAAAACCCCTCTATTTTAGTGGCCACCTTGCAGCGTAGCCTATTAACTTCAGGTTCAGAATCTGCCCCTGCATAAACTTTGACCTACTGGCAGTATCTATCGCATTAAGAAAGGGACTTCTTTCTTTCCTTCAGACAAGACAGATGCGCAGTTTAAACCTCTCGGTTACCAAAGTCTCCCTCCTACCTAGGTGGCAGCTAGACTAGTCAGCTTTGCACCATAACCTGAAAACATGAAGTACCATACAACATCTCTGGTATCTTAAAGTAAAGATGCTGATTACAATAATGCTCAATACTTAACTTTATCTGCATAGCTTTTCTGCTTCCGTACTCCTCTTCTTATTTCAATTTACAGCAATTTATTTGCATTCAGGGCTCCCCAGTATATTCTTTTTTGTTTCTTTTCCTGTTCATCAGAAAGATATTTTCATCTTCTAGAGTCTGACACCATCCTGAAGAGCAAAACATTATAAACAGATTACAAGCAGTATGTATTCAAATAAATTACATGTTTAAATGCGTCGGTTAAACCACAATGCTCAATTAGACAGCTAATTATGTTGAAAATGCAGTTATGTGCATAAATCGATGGCCACTCCCCCAGCCTGCCTGGCTGCTTCCATTCATATATTGTCCCTTTAAAGTTTTATCTTTCAAATATCACCTGGCAGAAGGTTTATCAAAGTGCAGTCATACAGTGCTTTATTGTTACTTCATTTAAAAAAAATCATTTCAAATACAATTCAACATTCGCACTGAGTTTTATTACCTGCCATCAGAATTTTAGTGACAGTAGGATTTGTGGACCAGGTTCCCAGACTTCTTGGGGCCCCATCCCCAAAGGGCTTTCTCTCTGTTTATGATGTCTCAGTTTCCAGGATGCTTTTTAATCACTCTCACTGCACCATTTTACAAGGAAAAAATAAATTTCTTTTAAATTAACATGCACATGTGAATTTTCCAGATGACCTTTTGAGTTAACGAAGAAGCTGTCCATGAGACCATAACTGACACAGTTATATTTATAAAACAGTGTATTAGAATTTACATTGCACTCCGTTGCTAGGACCTGGAAATCCAGTAGGAAGAAGAGTTTGTCAGCATCAATTAATCAAAATTTTACTTAAAGATAATAACTTGGTATGACAAAATACATCCTCATACATATTCATTATATCTCACCCCGCAATCATCATGAAAAATAGATCTTTTCAGATATATTTTCTATGTTTCACCTTTTATTCAGTTTCCATAGGTTTACAATGTTTATTGGCAACCAATCTAACAAAAGCATTTACATACCCCAAATCCAAGCTCTCATAATTGATGATATCTGTGAAGAGCTACATGACTTGTTTAGTGTTATATACCTCATTTCTTACAATATGAAAAGAGTAATCAGTAAAGTTCACCAGTATCCCTGTGTAAAAAATTTAGGCAAAATAAAGACTATGATACCACCACAGAGATAAAAACAAACTCCACTTGAGCACAGCATACAGTAGTATTTCAGACACTCAGCTGTTCTTTTCAGTTCTTATGCTTAAATAATACAGAAAAATTAACGGTGGAAAAAAAAATCCCAAGCCTGACCATTTTCTATCTTTCTGTCTTTTTGATTTTCCTTCTGAATTGTCAAAGGTTTTACTTTAAGGTCTAAAACTATTGTCATATAGTTTCTCCATACTGCCAGGCCATAAGAGCCATAATTATTTGTGAAAGTGTTCTCAGTCAGCTCATATTTCCTGATAATACATTTAAGATACCTCCCCGTAAAGAAAAAACAACTGAAATAACCCCACGTCTGTAGCTCTGGGCATATATGGTAGTAAAATCCAGCTCCTTGAGACATCTAAAATTAATCTCGATAAGTACTGCAAATGACAACATCTGAACCTCCTCCAACTTTGACAACACAAGAGACAAAATGATCTATTGTACCATTTATTATTTTTTTTTTAATTTATTACTTCTATGGTCGCTTGAGAGGAAAAACCTTCTTAATTATGCTATGCTTTATCCTTTGAGGACTTGTAGGAGCTTCTCTGAAATAACAACTGAAATCAGGGAATTCCAGGGTAAGTTTTTTATGCCACATGCTACAAATCATTAAATTCCACTTTGAAACTAAAAACCTGTTTAAGTCTCTTTTCAAAAACAGCGTTAAAATCCACACATCAATTTTTGATGTGTCATTTTGAGCCATGGTACACAGACTATTTGAAATATGTAGAAGCAGGGTTGGTATTTATCATTTGGTCCTAGGTCTCTGAGCAATACCAGTCTGCCAGCCTAGAGTCTGAGAGTGACACTGAGAGGGCTAAAAACTGCTTAGAGGTTTTTAAACGTTCTTATGACTGTCACTAAGCTCACTGCTCCACAACAGATTGAAAAATGTGAGAGGTTTTCCAGCTGAAGTCACGTGTGTGTTAAAGAGGATTAACATGAACAGCCAACTAGCAAATACCAGTTTCTTTCTTTCCATTTTTTTAATCTTTCTTTCTTTCTATCCTGCAATAAAACCTTTTTTTTTTCTTTTTTTTTTTCTGACTCCTACTCTGTATATTTTCCTCCTTTTGGAATAATGCTTAAAGGAAGCTGGAAGTCATTTAACAGATGCATCTATCACAACAATATTCTGTGCTACAGATTCTGAGGATGCAGACTGCTTAGTAAATCTCACTTGAAGCAGAGAGTATTAAATCACAGAACCACTGAAACAACTCAGGGGCACAACTGTTCATTTACACAATTCAGTTGTTGCATGCGTATCTCTGCATTCTCTCCTGTCCCCAGTGTGTATATGAGCAAAAAATGTTTGGTCAGAAAAATACCTTTGGGTTAGCATCCAAAGCCATTGCAGACAGAGGTACAAGAGAAATGCTTTGGGTGAAGCACACTAAAAGGGGGCCTTCAGAATGACACCTCCACCAAAGCAGAACGCAGCACCGCTGCTTTTGGACGTTGTACAGCCTCGCCCCACCAGCTGGCCAGCTTTCACCTTCATCCACATCTCCAAAGCATTAGTGACATCACATGTTGGCCCATCTCTAGAATTACGATTCACACACAGCAGGTTGGCTGGGTAGGGCAAGAAAATTGGAGAAACAAACATTGGAACTAAAGATCTCACCATTTTTCCAGGTTTGAATAATTTAGTCAATTAGTTACATGCTTCTTCATGTTGAAGCCTTTCCATGATAACATGATGTGTTGTTCCCTTGGTGCACTCTCATATGAAAGTCAAGGGCAAGAAAAAATACAAAGGTTTTTTTTCTAGCAGAAAAAAAAGTGAGACCAGAGGTCTGTGGTTAATACCGAGTCAGTATTGTTCAGTTTTCTATTCTAGGAACGTTTCTTTTCACAACTAAGAAGTCATTTCCAGTTACCTCATTAACTGCTGTACAATGACGCTACCACCACAGCTCTTCAAGGTTCCCCAACAAACACCATCCTCCTGCAGGCCATGAAGTGTTAACTACAGCTGCAGTTCCAAGGTTTCTTGACACAAAAGTTGTGTCCGAATTATCACAGTTTTAATTGCCAGAACACATCTCCACCATGAATTTGCATAAGCTCTTTTCAGACATACTTCAACTCTGGAGAGAAAAAAAGCTGGCTTCTTTATTTTTGCTTGAATTTTTTTCTTTTGTTTTAGACCACCTACCCAATATTTTAAAAAAAAAAAAAACAACCCACAAAACAAAACACCACACTGTGCTCTTTAAATTCTTTGCTTTCAGATTTAAAGGGAAGTTTTCCAAAATGTAGTTTTCAACAACTTTAAGGAAATGTGAAAAAAAGAAAAGAATACACAACAACTCTTCACCTTCACTAATTTCTACCCTAGGATATTTCTTTTTCCATTAACATTGTTGAATGTCATTCACAATGCAATTTGACATCTGCATGCATTTAAACTATGAACATCTCAACATTTCCCTTTTAAATTCCTCAGGAAGTAGTGGTCAAATTTAAATGCCAAAGATGAGGAAGATAAATTTCTGAATGGGACCTCTGGGAGGCAGATTATAGCACATTGTAACTATTACATTAAATTTTCTCCAGTGGGAAAAAAAAGCCAAAGGTAAAGAAGACCCCTGAGTCTCTTACACTGTTCATTTAGGTCAGAAACCTTTGTAGTGCTTAAATATTTCAAACTAATTCCCTCAGAAAAACCTCATGCAAGTAGTATTTCAATTTTTTTTAGCAAAACTCTCTCAAAGTAGAAAGCTGGCTGAGCCAGTCTGAGCTGCAGACAGGAGGAAGTGGTACGTTAGT
Organism: Arenaria interpres; assembly: GCA_013399435.1. NCBI lineage: Eukaryota > Metazoa > Chordata > Aves > Charadriiformes > Scolopacidae > Arenaria > Arenaria interpres. The sequence goes on from VXAK01008485.1 coordinate 408,367, forward strand.
ACAGCGAGAGACCAGTCCCACTAAACTTACACTTTAGTGAAGTACCTTCCTCTCATGCCCTTTTGTGAGTGAACTTGATTTGGGCCAACTCTGCTCTCAGGTATGGCTCCAAAAATGTGGCAATTTGGATGTCAGGGTAAAATAAGCAGTATTTTTTCCACTGTAGATGCTTCAGTTCTTGTAATTCATATATTCTTCATTCAATTACCTTACTCCAGAGAGTCTATCTATATTTCAAAGCACGTAATACCCTTCAAGAGGTACCCGTTTGCTGTGTTTAAAACATTAACTATTTGAATACTATTCAGTTCTCACAGAGATCTTAAACTCCTGCTTATTCAGGTAGAGTTTTTTTAGACATAGAAAGCATCACTTCAGCAGATTATCAGTCACGAACTTTTTCAATATATATCCAATAACAAATTTAAAAAGAAAAAAAAAGAAAAAGAAAGGAAAAAAGAAAAATAGAAAAAAAAAAGGAAAAAAAAGCATTCAGACAGATTTCATGGATCAAAATAAACTTGGCAGATTCAGTGAACTGGTAATTCTACTGTTACTCCAGTATGTAGGTTACATGTAAAAAACAGAGAAATCAAATTAAAAAGGAAAAGATAAATCCATTTTTATGTTGTCTTGGAAGGACGCAGGGATGAAGGTCCACAAACAGCTTCTTGCATCCAGTTGTTCAAAGAAAAGTGCATTGGCTGCACAACAACCTCTGTCATGACCCATCAAGAAAATGCTGAACCTTATAATATAAACCACTTCCACTGCGAAAGTAACTCTACCAGGTGGCAGTAGTAATCATGAACACAGTAAATTTATTTATTATGCTACACAAGCTGCATGAAAGAAAATGGGAAGCAATTGTTACATTTACTTTCTGCACAGCAGTGCAGAAAGAAATGCATGGCCGAGACTATGTGATTTCACTATGCTTATTCCAGAATCTCATCCAATGAAATTATTAATGACTAATCTCAGCATGTAACAGCAGAACCACTGATGGCACTGATCATCTTATTTTTACATGGCTATCAAGCAATTTGTTTTGCTTTAAACAGAAAGCAGTCCACCCTCCTTTTTCTGTTGGGTTCAGTATACCCATTATTAATATGCAATTTGCTTCTACTGCTTTTTTTATAACTTTCATCCTAATCTTGTGCTTGTCGCATCACTATTTGCTGTGAAAATGATTACAAATTAATAATTAGTAACAATTCTAATTACAATTAGAATTATAAACATCAAAATAGTCTATTTTAGAGCACATGTCAGGTTTTCTAATGTAAAATTTCAATAATTTTCTCAACACTTCTCCGATGTAACTAACAAGAAGGGATTTTTCATTCTGCTTTTAAAATGAGGAAAATTATTTATATCCTCCAAATGACTGTGGACTATGGGAGGACCCTGGGACTTCAGTTTTCACCACCTGCCACTTCCCCTTTCTTGTATTCACAGCTACCATGTCAAGTTCCACTGCCTACCCAGTCGTTCCTATCTTTAACTTTAATCTTTTAAGTCGTCCCATGTATTTCTGTAGGATTTAGGCTGCAAACCTTTTCAGGCAGGGAGTGGGTCTTTAATTTACAAATGTAAACCAACCCACGCAACAGAAATTCCTCAGACCACTCTGTACACGGGCACACAGAGGCATCTTCTCACCTTGAGTATTCCTGCTGCCGTGGCTACTCCGGTGCCACTGTGCGTCCACACTGGCTCATTGACGTGGCAGGTGTCCCTCCCATCTGTGGTATAAGCACAGCAACAAGACTTGGTCAGTTCTCAGAGCCCAGCTGGACCCACTGCTATGGAAAATAAAGCCACATGGTACAACAAGCTTCCTCATCCAGCTCTACTGATGGACCAGAACCAAGACCTCCTCATAACACGGGAAGTTGAGCAAGGTCATCACTGAAATTGTTGCAATCAGCTATGTAAAGATGGGTGACTACTGAAGCCTGTGTTAGCTTCTGTCTCTTCCCCTTCCAGTATTAGATGTGCAAAAGTGGCTCTTTAGACTTCCTATTCTTTTGAGAGGACACTATCTATACAACAAATTTTACCATTACAACTACACCCGTTGGCAGTGGAGAGGAGAATAAATCAGTTTGTCAAACCCAAAGACAGCAAAAACCTCCGTGTAGAAAGAGATTCACTGACAGCTGAGTACTTCTGCAGGCTTAGGTTATGTCTTTTGTCATTTTTCGTACTATGCAAATACTCTGCACCTCTGCTAGACAGCGTCTCCACCTTTTACCATGTTAACATCGTGACATATGCTAACGTATGTTACCATAGCCTTTCCAGTGCCAGCTAGGTCAGCATGAACGTTCAGCAACTCCAACATTGCATCTTTTCTATGAGGGATAGAAAGCCTGCCTGGAGAAGGTGGGTTCATTACAATACTTCTCCTTTTCTTCTTTCAGGTATGGGTCATCAGAAGCAGACAGAGGTTAGTCTGGGCTCATAAAAGGACACAGAACATGCAGTGTGCGCTGCAAGAACTGTCTCGTTTTCACCCCTTGCCCTATTCTAAGTTAATATGAAAACTATGTGTGATTAATTTTTTAAAAATTGGAAAAGATGATGCCCAAGGCATCTCGAATCAACTTGCTGGCAAGGTAGATACAATTCTGCTGCAGTCCTGCACAGCAAATAAGCTACATAGAATTTTAATGCAGCAATTACAGCCTGCCACTTCAAGATAATGATTACCTACCAACCCATTTAAGACTTGTGTGTATGTGCATCAACATGAGGGATAAATTGCAAGCTCCTTCAAAAGAGAGGCGGCAGAATGAGGCTTTTACTGGATGAGCTACCCCATAACACTCAAAGAGGGTAAAAGGAGTCATCTAGGTGAGGTAAACTTACATCACAGTATATCTGCTACAAGGCCCCTTTACAATGCTCCAGGGTCAGACAATGGTGGCACAAGAAGAAGAAGAAACAGGATCGCTCATCTGCATAACAACACCTAGCATTAAAGTAAAGCCAGCAGTCTGCCAAATAAACTGTCATAGACATATCCTTAGGCAGAGAAAGTGTTGGTAACTGAGGAAACAACACTGGGAAAAGTGGAAAGAGGGTTTGGAGGTCATGCCTGTTACAGGGATGAGAGGAACTTGAAAGAATTGCATCATTTCCCCCTCCTGTGCTTGTCTTCTGACCTGTCCCCTGAGCTCCTCTGCTTTTCAGACACTTTCATATAATCCATCTGGGCCGTGAAAGGCTCTCACAACAAAAGGTGGTGTAGTTCTTCTGCTTATCTAACACTACACAGTCCAGCTTTAAACCAAGTGCAGCCAGATGGAGAGACAGAGGTCACTGGATATTTTTAAGCACCCTCTCTCTACGAAAAGCTTTTCCCATGGATGTTAACTATCAGTTGAAGTTGTGTGTACTCATGTGTATGTCAAGACATTATTATGCTAGATCCAATCTTCAGCAGGTTCTCCCTAGCCATACAAAAGTAACACTATGTATTATTATGACGTAGTGATGGACGAAATTTGCCAGAAAATGTTGTTTAAGGAAGAAGAATGCAAGTAGCTGCTCTTAGATTAGAAAAATATATATCATTGCCCATATAAGCAAGGCTAGGCACAATTCATACGTGGGACTAGCAGACCCTCAGAACATAAAAGGAATCACAGAAGAAACAACTTACTGCTGCATGCCTCCACCCCAGTCAAGCAAGAGAGCAGCCAGCTTTGAAAAACAACCCAGCTTTCTAATGAGTTTCACTCTAGTGCATAGGTGTCTTCAGAAAAACAAGAGGTGACAGTGGGAAACATTTTAATGTATCAGAAAACTGCAGGGTTTTTACCCATGTGGGTAGATGCTGAAATAATAAATTTGTTTCAGTTAGGCTCTTCTGTGATTTGTTTTTAGAGTATGAACCCAACATGTGCACAAAATTCTAGCAAAATATCCAACTCTTGGTACTTTATACAGAATATATATGTATGTCTAAACAGGCGACTCTACACTACTTAAGATTAATAGAATGACAACCATTTGTGCTGTAGACAGCGTAAAAATGCCTACACAAAAATTTTCACTGGAAATTCCTGAGCATGAGATTTGTCGTCCTCCTCTAGAGAATTGCAAGAAATTCCTAAAACAGAAACAGAAGCTGGAAGGTAGGTTCAGAGTTTCAAGAAGATATCTACAGATTTTTCACATTTGATGCAATAAAGTTCAGAAATTAAGAAAAATAAAGGGAAACATCTGCTACAATTTAGAAACTGAGAGTGCTTTTTAAGGGAGAAAACCATTGAGTTACAATATACTCAATGGAATTGTAATAACACTAATGCTCTTTGCTGTGTTTATCGGCAAAGTGGGAAATGGGGTAAAACAGGGAAAAACTTTGATGGCGTAGAAGTAGTAAGAATTATGAGAAAAAAAAAGTTATAAAGTCATAATAATACTGAAGTATGGGGCAATATGGTGCCAGACAAAATTGAGTATAAGAAAAGGTCATCTATAAACAAAGATGTCTTATGATTTACTTCAACTACAACATCTCTGGACAAAATAAATGAGAAAAATTAAACAGTTACTGCGGGAAAGCAATAGTGGGGACTTCTACTCAATGTGTAAGAGGTCAGAGGAAGAATATTCAGCGATGCGTTTTAGAATATCCTTCCCGAACGTTTCCAAAAATACACTTTTTATTACCATTTGCAACTTTATGAAGTCCTGGAGCTCCATTTCTACTTTATATCTAATGTTTTGATCTCATATATGCAATCACACATTGCCCAGCTCCCAACTTTGCAAAGCCCTTGGCTCCGTTTCTTTCAACAGTTCCGCTCTCACCAGCCTGTTGCCCTCAGAGCGCATCACCTATCACATCAGAAGTCAATGCAAACATCATTGATTTTGGAGGAGTTACGCAAGTGCGCACAGGATCTGAGACAGCAGTGGTAACACCTGCATTCCTCACTCTTCCCTGAGAGCTCCTTATACTCAGGTCTTCTTTCTGGAAATTGCATATCACTGCATGTCATGAATATCAGGTCAAAAATATTTGAGGTCCATGAGAAAGCATTTCTGCCTGGTCCAAATTTGCTGTTACCCTCTCTTTGTCCATCACACGCTCGATCACACTCAAAATCAAAATGAAGACTTTATGGAATTATTCATCATCTTTATAGGTAATGAAACAATACTGTACATGTTTTTTTAGTTTTACCTCCACTTCATTTTAAGATTAATATTTGATTTTTCACAGAAACATCTTGATTAATTTATAGCATAGTAGGAGGAAATCTTAAGAACTTTTAATTGTCACAGTCACATTCCCAGCTCTTGATTTTTTGATACTTAAAATTGTGTCCCCAAACCCAGCAGCAGCATGCCAAAAGGAGAGGAAATTAAAATCAGAATAGAACACAAATAAAGAGCCTCCCTTTAGGCCGCAACTGAGGTCAAAACATTCAGCAACTCTGAAACTGTAATAATTACAGTAAGAAAAGATATGGGAAAAATCCATCGTGCAAAGGTATCTTTAGCCATGTATGAACGAGCAGAGCAGAAGGCTGAGCTGTGCAGTCACCTTGCTGCTGTGGCAGGGGACGCCAACGCTGGGTTTTTGCTGAGTAGGAACCTACTAAAGCACAATCTTTGCAATGAGGACATGGCAGTAAGTACTTCTAATCTTGTGTCCTGTGGATAGTTTTTGACAATAGAGTTTCTAATATGCTTGGCTGTGTTATTTTTTTTTTTTTAAATTAGTATTATTTTTACCATGGTAGGCAGTGATATTTATTTATATTTTTTTTGTGTTAACATTGATAACGGGCACTACTGACACCAGTACTTTTATCCATAGGACAATGGAAGACTGTAGAGCCATCTACATTCTGCTTCAACATAGTGTTGAGATTAGTGCTAGACAGCTGACGCCAGCAGCAGCTTCATCAAAGCCAAATAATTAGTTAGTTTTCCTTTAAACTGCATTCCATAGCTTCTATAACCTGTTAACATCTGCAATGTGTGAAATATCTCTGAAAGTCACACACTAGCCAAAAATTGGTCTGGTCTCCCTTTAATCCCACTGATAAGTTTCAAAAATGATGTTATAGTTCGATTACATATTCTTCCAGTAATATAACAGGAGATGAAGGTGAGTATTTAGTCATTACTCAAGTCTGCAGTTGCGCTTCATTTATAACCTGTTTTTTCAGCACTGATGCAAGGAAAATGTGTTGTTACTGTCCAAATTCAACACAAAAAGATGAAAAACTTCCAGTTATTTCCCAATGCACAAAAATAGAGGCGACTGTACAGGTCTGAAGTTTCTATCAGCAGGCTTATAATAGAAGACGAAATTAACAAAAAAAAGCACTCATAAAACTAAATGTAGCTTTATGTGAGTAAAACTTACCTCATAAATATAAAAAAATCCCTGTGGAGAATTAGAGTTTTCCTAAGACAAAGGAAACCTTACTGGTCTAAATGGATATGCTACGATTCCTGCTAGAATACCTGCAGGGAAAAAAAAAAAACAGCAGCCTCCATGTATATTCATTGAAGGTTTGATTTAACAAGTGAATCCCCTAGAGTTTTCATGGTGCCCAGAGACAGTAATTTGGGCCCAGCAAGATTTCTGTTCTTACCGCAAAAATGAAGGGCTGTTGAAGATGAACGAGTATGTACGCCTTCTTTCATTTCACAAGGTCACAAACATGCCGATTGCAGCACAGTGGCAATTTTTTAAAAAATACTGCTGCATACCTGAGGGATATGGTGAGCCAAGAGATAACCTTCCTGCATTCCACCAACCTTTTGTAGAGTTACCAAAAACATCTCTTCACTATCACAGAGGCAGTCTTTTACCATGAAAATAAGAGAGAAAGGACATTGTCTTAAGAAAGAAAACTGAGGTTGTCTATTGTCTACATAAATGATCTAAGACCATCATATGCTTCAGGAGCAGTTCTCCACCCCAAAGCAACCACCTAGGATTATTCCAAAAAGCACATCGCAGGCATTGTGTAAAATATCTGGTCTGTCAAAAGAATAACAAAATCAGAGTCCAGTTAGGATCAATAAAGATTGGGTAACAAATTTATAAAATCAACTGTGCCAGTGACAGCGTCCTAACCAAATTTCTACTCAGGTAATTGCGGCTCCATGACTGGCAGCTCCTGTGGGTCCCCTGCTCCTCTCAATTCCTACCTTCTCCATTTCCTCTGTGAAATTTGTCAATGCAGTTGCACACTCTTAAGAGACTATTGCATTTCAGGCATGGTCAAAGTTAACTTTGCATAGCTCAGTCTTTCCATATGCTGTGGAGACTCAGTAAGTTAAAATAAGCACATCAATATGAGGTTTTTCTCTCAGAAGATACCATAAACTCCTGAAAGAATGACTTTATTAACGTTAGACTGTCCAGGGGACAGCTTTTCTCTTTCTAAATTCAAAGTTTTTCAATAAAAGAAGAAAAAGTCCTAATAGGATAACTTGCATCAAATTTTACTGTATGTTTTTCTTACTATTACCTATCTTATTTTACAAATAGCCTTTCTTGGGCTCCAGGCAGAAGAGCTTATGAGCTCCTAGCACCTCCCAGTTCCAGTGGGCTTCACAGATTCTTCATGCCTACACACCCCCTTCTATCTAACAATTAAACATCACCACAGAGTAAAGAAAGGTGCGTAACGCGAAAAAATTTAACTGCAGCACCTAAAATCCAGGCTCACTGATACTCTGTTGTTCTGCAGCTGCTTTCTTTCAGCTACTGCTTTTTTTGCATTATATTTGTTCTAGCTTAAACAAGAGGCAAAAGTCTTTTCCTACATCAAAGTTATTCTGATGTAAATCCATGGAAATCCGTGTGGACATAGCACTTCCTGAAGTGAGACTTGGGCTTTATGTCAGGATTTATAAACCTGGTAGTAAAATATATGGCAGTACTCAAATATGACACAGTTTAATTAAAATGAGAGATGCTAGGGTGGTTAGGTTGGTTGGCTTTTTTTTCCTTTTTTATAGTTTCATGGCCAGACTGCTGCGGTAATTGAGGACTCATCTTATTATTATGATCTTCATCATAATTATTTTTCTTTGTTTAATGTACAAACAAAGTTTTGTTTCCATCTTTCATTTCATTTTACAGATTTTGATCTTACTAGCAGCCTGGAGAGCCTCGTTTAATTCTCCTACATGTTAGGACCAAAGAAGAGAACTAATTAAAAAGAAAAATTGGGAAGTACAAAGAAGGTTTAGGGTGGGGGAGTGTGTAAAGGGAAAGTAGCACAACAACAATTGCCAATAAATGAACACCTAATCAGCAAGCAGAATTATTGAAGCATTATTCCAAGTAGTATTCTCTTACCCTAGTAGTTCTGCCTTTCCTTACTAAGTCTGGAAGTGAGTTTCTAACTGTATTTTCATGAGGCCTTCACAATAAGTATAACTCTAAATTTCCTGCATGGTGACTTTAGGACACATTGTGCATTACAGGAGTCCTCACAATAAAAGATTGTCCAAAACCAAGAGCTATGTACATCACAGAATCCCCTTTTTCTCCCATTTTTAATGAAAAAAATTCACCCAGCTGTACAGTCTTGCAAAACTAAATCCATATCATTTAAGGCACTGCTGGAAATTAAGTGATGCATTAGCCGCTCACATCTCCCATTCACTCCTGTACATCCATCTTGTCCATAAGAGGAAAAATTATGTATCTAGGGAAGCAGTATATTTGCTGGTTTTATTTCAATATAAAATAATTAATTTAAAAATAAGGACAAATTTGCACATTTTCTCTGAAAATAAAATGGAATTATTTGTTTCGACTACACAAAGGCGTAAGTGCATTAGCCACGCACTTAAAAAACTACTACCCCTCTGTGGTAGACGGTAGTTCCTGGTCAGTAGTTAACTACTGTATGGGTACTAAGGTAATTTATGACCTTTTTTCTGTACCATTGCTTTTACATTTTTATCAGTTGTAGCAGCTGTCATTTTATAAGGCAGATTTGATATACCATGGAACCAAAGAGGTGCTTGTTTAAACAACTTCTGGAAACCTTACTGCGATGTTTTCCTATTTATTAGCTCACACATCTTAAGAAAAGCCACAGCACAATTCTAACAGTGTATAGCCCCTCTTTGTGAACTGAAAACCAATACAACATGAAAACCTTCTATTTATTACAGAAATTACGAGTTCGGAGTATGAATTATGCTACAGTTAAAATGTGTCAACCCAGCTATCCCTCCTTTGGCATCCTAATGTCAATAGACAAAATACTATCCCCAAATTTGGCCTTGCTGACTTTTTAAAGCAGGTGCTGGAAGACATAAAGTACTACTCTGCTAGTATGGGAAGAGGGGATCAGAATCTGTCATACTAAGGCGCTTAATAAAGCAGAAGGGCCAGGAGGTCACTGTTAAATTCTCACCACTTTGAGAGGAACTCACGTGTCTAGACACTGGCGTCTCGTCCATTTGCAATGCTTTCAGGTATCTTCCTGCCTCAGCTGGTGTCCCAGGCATCCCATTGCTCCTGTATCACATCTGCCAACCATACAGAGGTTATATCAGCAGGTATAGGTGTCTCGTACAGTTAAGTTCCTGAATCGCTTCTCTTTTATCTGTCTTTCACTGCCTGCAAACTGTATGCTTGTAAAAACATTCCTGGAAGCAGTACTACTCCTGATACCTCATCATCCATCACGCTCCATTGGCACTGGGACACTCAATATTTTATTTTAGAAAAAGGTCAGGTTTCCTCTTCTTGCACTTGTATAATGCAATATACCAAAAAGGCATGCAGCATTTATTTAAGCAGATGGAAGTCAGACCACCCTTGAGATCGAGTATATTTAATCCTCAAATTTATGTATCAAGTGGACGATACTGGGACAGATTGCATTGCAAGGTGCTTCAGAACAAGGCATAATTTAAAGAATCAGATTGCGGCTTCCATGCCCACAGTACAACTGCATCCCAACTCCACCAAAGGGAAATCCAGGCACGTGGACCAGCCAGCAGCTGTGGCACATTCTCTCAGGAAAAAAGGGGATGCGTGACTCCAGGGCACACTGCAGAGTTCACCTGCAAGTTACCTAGACGCCACTGCTTATAACATTCAAAATACATTTCCTCTCTAAAATTAACCCTGACTCCCATGTTCCGAAGGAGTAAGAAGAAAGAATGATTAGAATTTAGAAAACAAACAGAATTATTCTGCCTAACTATTAGGGTTTCAGAGGACTCTGGCAGAAATTACCAGGAAAGATGCTTGCTTTGAATTACAAAAAGCAACAGGGAGACAGGCTTGTTAAGCTTTCAAAATTGCTTTCATTCCATTTACACCAAAGAAATCACACAGAGCTCAACACTTCTAATTTTCAATCACAGCTAGCCAACCTTGATCCCATGGTCTCTTATTAATTTTTCCTTCCTGCAGTCCCAAGCAGCTATATCAGTTCACCATTTTAACGTGCTTTCATCCTGCTTGATTTAGATTCCGATGGCCAAACTGAGAACTTCTGTTACAGGTATCACTTAAATTGGATGAAGGGCTTCAGACTGCTCCCGTTAACAGAGATCGTTTATTAGTGATACGCTTTTAGTTTGTATTTGAGACACTGCTGCTGTTTTGCATCTCAGAGGCAATTCAGCATTTTTAACACTGCCCAGAGCCAAAAGGTCAATACATAAGAGCTACATTATCACGTAAATGATATCACACAGGTGCAAATCTTATTCCACAGACACATGCTGAAGCAGAGTACCCTGCAGCCTTCTTCTTTAGGTGAAACCATTTCTGACCAATTCTATACAAATACTTTCAAAGAAAGTGAAGGGAAAGAAGTACCAAATATTCTTTTTACAGAATAAGGGTACATTCAGAAATAGCTACTGCAGTAATTAACATAATTAATTAACCTGTAGCTATAGACAGTAACATGAAATCAGGAAAATCAGGATTAATACACTTTGTATCAAGTTATCCTTAACGGCCAGTGCAAAGACAATAAGACTTGTCATACCTCAATGATCTATTTCATATTTGACAGCTGCAAGCCTGGTTTACCTTGCAGAGAGCACAAAATAATTTGCAATTAAAAAGTAGTATTATTATACTTTACAAAATGATAAACTGAGAAAGGCCAATGTTTTCAAGCAAGCCTTCACCTCAAGTAGGTGAATATTCATATTCACAGTTTTCTGCTCCTTAGGATTCTCCTCAGCTCCTCTGTTTATCCCGCGCTTTTGACCATTCTGAATTTCCCCAAGACATATATTTAACTGCCAGCATTTAGGTTCAGATGATTAAGCTTTGACAGGTCATGTAAGGTAGGTTTCATGACATTCAACTGTAGATTGCACCATAGGCTCTGTTAATAGCAGAAAAGGTGGCATTTTTACGGCCAGGATTATCTGACCTGTGTCTCATATCTGCCTTCAGAACGAGAGCAGTCATGCACCAGATATTCATCCTTTTTTCCATTGATCACAAACGGAGTCTAGCAGTTTCCTCAGGTGGAGACACATAATAAAGGTCTACATTTAAGCAAATGAATGCCAGACAAAGACGCAAAGAGAAAACTCCCACTGTCCAGTGGAGGGCTGGCTGGAGATCCTGAGCCGGTGGTCACCAAGCTGGTGTACGGACAGACAGCGGCAGAGAACCACACAGCAAAATCAGCCTGGGACCCAGGAGGAGCAGAGCCCTGCTCTCAGGACAGCGAGTTCTGCTTTCCAGGTAGCTCTGCTTGCAAAACCACTTTCACAAGGAATGCTCCTTTATATCAGGAGATAGTATCTTGTACCTATTTTTTAAATATAAACAATCCAATACTATTCAGCTTCACGTGAGGCCCACTAATACACTATTTATAATGACTGCTTGCTGCCAGAATGCTTTCAGGCACATATTCAAAGTTCAATTATATTTTTACATGTCTAGAAAAAAAGATATTATTCATAATACAAAAAATACGTGGCAAGAAAATGTAAATAAATGCCATTGTGCTGCAGAATCAGACTTTTTAAAAACTGGTGCTGAGCCTGTATTTCAGTATCTCTGGATAGGTAAGGGTAAACAGCAGTTTCAATTTTTAAAATGCCTAATGCCTGACAGCTTGTTAACTTCATATCTATAGATCATTATACCTCACTTCTAAAATAGAAGTCTTCAATGTTTATGAAAATACAGGTTAGTTTACAAGACTTCACATTTAAATTTTCCTGGAAGTGAATAAAAAATAATTTTAAAAAGTCCTACCAAATAGCTCAACAACTAAAAACTTTCCTGCAATAAAAGTGTTGATAAGCAAATATTGGAAAGCAGCAAATAACCCTCTAACAGTAGAGAATTAAATAAAGTCTTTCAAATAAAAAGATATTACTTAACCTATTAATAAAGAGATTGGTGTTATGCTTTGATGTGCTTTAAAAGGGAAACATTTTGTAGCTGGTGACTTCAACAGCAAAAGTTTTGCTGATCTCTTCTGGGAACTTAAGAGCTTCATTTCTATCTGCTTTAGGTGCTAATGGGGGTAGGAACAACAGTTATTAAGGAGAACTTATTGAGGATCTTTATTGAAGCAACATGTGTTTTTAAAGAAGTATTTCAGTTTTGAAGTTGAAGTTGTTAATAACTGGCAAACAAGAAGTCTGATCTCTGTTTTTTTTTCCTCTAGTTAGAGTGTGTCCATTTTAGGGGAATATGTTTTTGATGTAGCATCGTGTAAAATCTAGATGGCATTTACTGTAGGAACACCCCCAAACTGTAACAAATTCACTGCAAGATAAAGCCTCTTTGGAAGTAACTCAATGGCTCTAGCAGTTATGTTGAGACTTTACTCAGAAAATTAATTTCAGAAACTGTTGAGCTAGAGACCCATGTCAGCAGTTTCCAGAACAAGTCTGATCACTGCACAAACAGTACTACATCTATAGCAACTGTCAGTCCTATAAATTTGGCCTTGGGCATTAGAACTCAAACATATATATCATGTATTTTTTTCCCAGCACAACATAAAAAAAAAGATTGCACGTGCCCATTGTCTCCAGAGGAAGGACAGAATCATACTCCTATTTTATACCCTCAAGGTCTGACACCTCACATTGGTGTAGAATGCTTCACGCTTTGGACGTCCATTAGGAATCTCTGCTCTTACGTGTAAGGAATTAAATTTCAAGAAGTAATGATAAATAAGATTGAGAATCATAGGATGACATGGAGAACAAGAAAACGCATTAAACTTCCTGCCCATGGGCTCAAGGGGGCTGGTTGACTTCTCCACTTTGCTGAGTTTCTTCTGCTCTCACAGAGAAGCTGGGGGTCACCACAATTATAGACTCACATGCTCTTCTGGAAGGTTGAACACTCAAGATATTAAATGCCATAATAAAGTGTAACATCTGCCCTGGAAAATAATCCTTACCTGGCAGAAGGTGTAACTTTACTGCTTTACACTTTACCTCTTACACTTAGAGTTACTAGAGCTGTATGAAACTAGCCCACGAGCTACAACACAAGTCACCTAACATGTCAGTGCTCAGCAAAACACTTTGGCCTGGGAACATTATAAACAAATAAATACATAGTCCCATAACACCTTTGTTTTAGCTACTTTAGAATTAATCAGATATTAGTTGTTTATTTTGCTTACTACTCAGTCCTGCCTTCTCAGGACAGAGTGATTCAGTTTTGCCCACATTTCTATGAGCATCACAAGGGGAGGAATTGGAAGGATATCTTCTATAGAAAAATTAAGCTAATTTAAAACCTGACTTTTTTTTTTTATATTAAGAAATTTCACTGTATTGCAACCATTTCACACTTGGGTGTTTGTTTTTTTTCTTACATGAACAATGTACGATAGTTTCCCTAAAAATTAGTAAATCCGTCACTCTCATCCACGTTTCCATGCCCTTCTCCATCGCTTTGAAATATGGATTATCAGCCTAGGGTGTAGTTAAAAATGTGCAACTTATGGATCATATTTTTTTTTAACAAGATCTATTCAAACCAAGTAAACCTTTTTTTAAAAAAATAGCAAATACTGATAACTTTTTGTGACTTCTATCTTAATTTCCTGAAATTACCCTTAAAGATATATGTATATAGAGGGTGAAGAGCTAGAAAATATAGCAGCTTATGACCAGAATTTTTCTTTATCATAATAGGAAATCCATCACAGCAAGTTAAGTATTAAGCACTTTGTGGATTTTCTTTTTCTCTGGGGAGTGCCTTGCTCTGGAATACACAAAGGATTTTGGTTTGTTTTTATTTAAAAAGAGCAGCAAATTTTGCTGTTTGGATCACTGACGACATATTACCAAATTTTATAATTTTCTTATTATTTATGTATCTGTTATTTGTCCTTGAGTATCTTCATGTGAAAAGAGATTAAATAATTTGACCTTTTATCTGAACAGAGAAGAAAAAAGATGGTTCCCCCATCAGGAGTACAGAAATACAAACATCTCAGTGAAAAATCTCCAAGCTTCCAAAAAAGGGTTAGCTTTGAAGGGTGATCAGAGTTTTGACAAACTTCTGCTTTTATAAACTTGACCATAATAGGGCAGATATCAAGAATGCCACATGAACGACACATTTTTGAGCCGGGCACGATATCTGTGTGCAGAGAAAGCTCTCAGTCATTGACTGACAGCAGTTATTGCAGCTGTTCATCCTTAAAGAAAATATATTTTCTGTTAATACCTGCAAGTGCTCTGCTAACAGGAATTTCCAAACTCTGGATTTTAATGGCTTCAACATGCTTTATTGATCTATTTTATTTCTTTATTGGAGTGTGGCTAGAAGCAAGATGATCTGTTTTATATAATGTCCTGACCTTCCCCTAAGCTTGGCAAAATCTCAGGCACAACTGAAAGTATGGGAGTCATATAAAAAATAGATTTTGAAAAGGCTTTTGAAAAATCATTCTCCAGCTAAAGGTCACTGAACACTAGTTAAATTATATAAGGGGACTGGGAATTAAGATTATGCACCTTTGGCTGTTTTCCTGCTTCACAGAATATGAGAACAATTAATAATGCAAAGAGCTTACAGTATTTAATGATGCAGAGTGCTTAGAAGAAATACCCATGCTATTTCCAAGACACCACAACAAAGACAGAATCATCTGAAGGAGGTATGTTTTTCTGCCTGCACAGGATATCATCTTGTTCCTTCATGACTTTTCAAAGCTCTACCCGACTCACAAGTTCTTTCCTGAAGAAGAAAAGACAAACACAATCCTGCTTAATTGACTTCTCGTATAAAGAACCCAAGGGTTTACATTCTGTCCTCAATTACACCCAAATTTCCAGTTAACTTCAAAAAGAGTACCCAGGAGAGAAGCGAAGATCCCTTCCCGGATTAATAGCTGGGTAAAAGATATGAAAAGAAAGGGCCAGTTTTTGCGACACAGGGAGTCCACCAGTGGGGTCTGAGCTACATCCCATTCTGCATCCCCAGTGTCTGCATAAACCAATAACCTGAGAAGAAAGACAACAGCCAAGTGCCAAACTCTGCCCACGACACAAAATCGTTCAGGTGAATAAAACCTAAGCTGGCTATAAAGAACGGCAAAAACTTGCATGTTAACGTATTATAACCCTGTTGCTTGCTAAGTAGTATATTGACAAGTGCCTCGTGGTACACATGGAACAGTTATCCTCAATACATGCGCGTATGTTGTTGCTCTAAACTAGGTACATTTTTTTACCACTAGGTAGATGTCCTAGTGGTACTACATTTACCACTAGGTACTTAGTACCTAGTACTACCACTACCTAGTACCTCTAGGACATCCTGAAGTCACTGCAGAAAATGCTGGCTTAGCATCACAAGATAGAGAAAACATTTGAAACCAGGAATTGTTAGGAAGGAAACTGAGAACACAATGGAAAAGGCCACTCAAGACCAGCGGTGAGGTAGAGGTGTGTGGGCAGCCACCCAGCGCTGGCAAAGCAGAGTCCGAGAGCAGGCTCCAGCAGAAGTCAGAGAGGGGAACCCAGCTCAACAGCCATCAGTATGATGGCTCCCTGAACTCTGGGCTGGGTCTCCAACTCACATACGTGCTTCTTCGAGAAAGAAGAACTGGGGTGCCCTAAAAAAGCACTGAGCAGGCTAAACCCGTGGTATTTCGATGGCTGACTGCTGCCTGCAGCTGAGTGGGCACCATCTTTAAGGCGCTGAACAGGGAAAAGATTTCCTGAAACATTAGAAAACCGTAGTGCAATGTAAGCAGGGAAAATGACCGAGCTCTGTGAAATTAAGTGCAGGTATCGACAAAGCCGGTAAGGTGGAGACGATGTCAGAAAACCTAAAAAAGCAGGAGAAAAAGGCAGCTGTTGGAGTTTCAAACTGCAGTCCTCCCTCTCCCTGTGCTGAGGGCTGGAGAAAGTATCACACAGCTCTGGTAGGAACAGTTCACTTTTGCAATAGGCCCACGGCCGTATGTCAAGCAAAGCCAAAACCTTTGATCCTACAAACCTCAGTCCCATTGAGAACAACGAGCAACAACTCTTCACCTGGGAAGGACATTTTAATCAAGGGCAACCTATGACCGCAGGGCTCCGATAGACATGCAGCAGCAGATGAAAATTGGGCAGCTGAGGCTGCTACCGCTCCCTGCCTTCCTCCCCACCTGCCGAACAGATGTTGCTGCCCCCAAGGCAGGGATGTCTGATCCACTCATGAATCAACTCCTAACTCACCCCACTTTTCAGCCCGGCATTTTAAGGTAACCTGACATCAAAGTTGGTTAACCACTGGCGGGGTGGAGCAGACAGCTATGGGCAGTAACAGCTTTAGCTGTCTGATGCTAACGCACTGCTGCATTCCTGGCAAAGCCACCAGCCCCGCCGAGTGGCCAGCTGTTCCTGAGGACCAGGATGGTGGTGGTCCCTCCTGGAAGCACACCTGGGCAGAGAGGGGTGGTTCCAGGGTCTCTGCCCAAGGACCGACTTGTGCCTTACCAGCAAATCTGCTCCAGGCTTCAAAAAGGACAGCAATTTGGGGAAGAATTCACAGGGGCAGGGAGATTTAACCTCTACACAGATGCTGAGCCCTTGCTTTAAGCATGAACTTGAGCCTAAACATGTCTTTTTATGCTATAATTCAGTGTTTGGGTGAGTTTCAAAGACTAACGAGAAATAACAAATTTAATGGTTACTGATCTGTATCCACACATCAGTTGAGGTGCAATAGGCATCTTCTGGAGATGCTTATTTTTGTATAATATTTCTACTATAACTTCACAGGTTATTTAAATTATTATTAGGCTATTTAAAATAACTACTTCAGTGGGGGCTTTTTTTTTTTTTTGATTTGCATTTGTGTGTCTTCTTTAGACACGCAAGAGCTTGGCCAAATTTTGCATGGTAGTACGCCTTGGAAGAAAATGAAAATGAAAGTCAGAGAAAAACATGGCACTTTTGCTCTGCCTGCATTGACTGCTGTCTCCTCCTTTAGCACAGACCTTTCATTCAGAGTCTTTCCTCTCTAAACCTTGCCCTTAGAGATATGTTTCTAATTAGCTCCATTCAGAAGCCAGCCTGGACAACTGAGAGAGCATACAGCCAGAAAAATAGTCAGTAATAAAATGTATTTAAATTGGTGGTCAGGGTGCTTTATCTAATTGACAAACTGAAAACACAAAGACAAAGGTTTGGGGATGTGGATCTAATAGCATCCATATATATCCCAAATAGAACTTTACATCAACATGAAAATATACCCAATAGACAATAATGTATAGAAAACAGCTCATGAGAAGCTGTGCTTCATCTCTGGAAAAGTTATCCAGGGTGGGTTTTGCAACTTTTTCCTCTGAACCCTTTGACACTGGTAGCTCTGGAGACACCACCCTGGATTAGGCTGACCACTGCCTGGCGAAACATTTCAACGCCTGGAACAAAAACGCCAGTATTTGTGGGAACAAATAACAGCTTCTTCACTTCTGTCCTGCCTGAAAACTGCTCCTGCTCTGAAGCAGGCAGGCTGGTACCATTTGCCCAGAATTTCTGATCCCAGTCCAAGGAGATGGTAAGACCTGTGGGCTCTTCATCACTCACTGGCCAGAAGAAAACCACTGGTCATGGGTGGCTATAGAACCACTCAGGACCCACCTGTGCCTCCGTATGAATCCTGAGCTACGGAGTGTGCTGGTACACAAATGTGTTTCCACATTGCAGATGAGCAGTACAGAAACTACAACCTACCCATCCGTTTCAACAGCTGTGTGCTTTGCAAGAAAAAGCCTGAGTTCCTCATAGTTCCATTCACAAAATAACATCTTTTACACATAAAATTACAACAGTTACTTTACCCTTTGTTCTTCCACCAAAACAACTGAAAAGTTTGAGTTTTGTAGCTATCCCAGGCACTGTATCAGTATTTAGCTCTGAAAGGAATATTCTGAAGACAATATTTTGTTCTTTAGCTATGTCTATCTGAACCAGGGCCAAAGTAGTAACCCTAGAAGAGACAGCCATAAAGGAGGTAAACTTTTTAAAGGGACAAAAACCCAAACACAACATGGATTTGGAAGTATGTGGAACTTAGACACAGGCAGCAAAAACCTGAGCACACTGAACTTAAATTCTGCTCCTTAAAGAGTTCCCTATCTGCTTGCCTGAGGACACAATACTAAGGACAATATTATTTATAACACACAATAAAAGCACAACTTTAGGTCCTTTAAAAAAGTTAGTGATATTGATCTTGGGTTCTTTATACAAGACAATATCTGTTACTTTCCTAAACATTTACTGGATTGCAGCTAAATTTATTCTTTCATATAAAAGGAAAGTGT
The DNA here is from genome assembly GCA_013399435.1 of Arenaria interpres. Taxonomy (NCBI): domain Eukaryota; kingdom Metazoa; phylum Chordata; class Aves; order Charadriiformes; family Scolopacidae; genus Arenaria; species Arenaria interpres. The sequence continues at coordinate 427,179 of VXAK01008485.1, forward strand.
GTCTGGCACAATTTACTACTTCTTTTTTTTTTTCATAATGCCATATTAAATCAGTCCAGAGACATCGACAACACAGCGGTAAATATTTAAGATTACATCTTCTTTTTTACAACATTATTCTTTTCCTTCTCTATCAGATCTACTGCCAAATAACTCAGTTCCTCCTTTCATTCTCACTCTTCAAACACTCTCAGCATCTCAGTTACACTAAGATCATCAGATTTCATTGGAAAGACAAGCAGACATCGAAAGTCTGAGAGAGCACCTAGGGCATCATCCAAAGTTACTGGAGTCAACAAGAAACACTGTCTACTATTAGACAAGCTCAACATTAAGCTCCAAATATCATTGCCACTTCTAGTGATCACATGTCAGAGCCTTCAAAAATATTCATTACAATAAAGTGTTTATTAGAAAATGGCAACAGTTAATGAGTGACAGACAGAAAATTTAATATTCATTAACTTTCTTCTATCTAGGGATTGCTAGAAGAGCAAAACAAGTGTTTCTTTCCATTTCTCTCAAAGAGAAAAAGACTCACAAAAGTCTTCAATAAAACCTCAGGAGAAGTGTTAGGAAAGTAACATCGTCCAGCAAAGCTAGGATAATCCTGCAATTATTATTCTGATCTAGAATTCCCAGCAGGTTGACAGCTGTCTTTCAAGAAACACTGGTGAAAATCAAACAATTGTATACTTCCTAAGGAAAAAAGCAAAACTCAATCAACCAGTTATGTTTAGATATGACAGCACAAGACAATCCATCCTTGTCTAGCTCCCATCCACAAATATTTCTCCAGAGAAAGCTTTTGGGTTTGCATTTCTCTGATCACGTGTTGGGTCAAGCAGGGGGCTGTGTTGGTCAGTTGGTTGGCTGGTTGGTTAGTTGGTTATGGACTCCTGCTGCTCTTTTGTTTCTCCTAGATCATAGACTTTCCTCGTTTAAAATTCTCTTGCAAACCACAGCACTAAGACAGAGTTCAACATTTCATGGATTTGCCTTTAGCCATAATTATAGGCTCACCTTTGTGCTCTGCACTTTCAAGTGCGGTGGTTGCTATAAATTACCACAGGTAGAAAAAAAATCCTCACAAAACAACAACAGCATTCTTGAAGGGGCACCAAACATGCTACAAGTTTGTCCACTGACATTTTCCTTCTGGATAACTCAGGCCAGGAGGTCAAAACAATGGTTGACTAACAAGACAGCATGCAGGGAAAAGGTTACCATTAATAATGCAACAGAAGAGCACTGTGTGGACAAGTAATGTAGGAAAAACATACCAAGATGACCAGTAGGATACAGGGGTCGTGCAAGAAATGACTAGATGCTAGTCAGAGAAATGATTTAGCTAATGTTGTTAGCTAAACATCCTTCCAAGTGTTTAGAAATTCTGCTCCCTACGCATTTCCTTCAGAGGTAGAAAATACAGATCTGCTAATGTTCTTTCTTTATTATTAACATAAGTCAGTGCTTTGATGATCTTGCTAGGTGACTTTAAGGCCCCCTGACTTGTGCAGTCAGAACAGACAACTTCAAGAAAACAGAAAAGGAAAAAAGGAAGGGGAGTATGTGAATGGTGCAGTTTAGATAGATCTGGAGTAGAAGATTCCCTGCCCATGGCAATGACAGCACAAGCAGTAGCGAGCCAGTCAGATGACGCCACCCAACTCACACAGTCATCCCTAGCAGTTTCTCCAGTCTACACACTAACTCAGTCCTTGCTCTAACAGATAGGTACTGATATTACCAAAAAAGATTCATGAAGGATTTCTGATGGAAGCTAATGTCCACTAATCAAGTCAGCTTCAGAGGCAGCTGAGAAAGGACTCCATGTCCCACCATTTCCAGACCTAGGAAGAACTGAGCACTGTACAAAACACATACAATTTCACAGCACGATTCTCATAAGCAATATTAGCATGTAACAACTTCACATCTGATTTGGATGTAGCCCACACATCCAAGTTCTCTTTCTAAGACCACTAGGGTGCAAACCTTGGTAGTGGAAATCCAAAAGCTCCAAAAGCAAGCAGTACAGGCTGAAAAAAATAAAAGTACTCCTCTCCACACATCATTGCACTTCAAGTCTACGGTACCAGAGACTTGGAAGCTTACCATTTGAATGGTGTAGATTCCCAATTTCCAATAGAAATTCCATTAGTAACATTCCGATGAAGAAAATGCCTTCCGACAAGACATATGTAATTTTAAGGTTTCAGGAATGTATAACACCAGGTTTTAGAGAACTGGGAAATTATTCCATTTTCTTAAAGCTAAATATTTTTTGACTCTTCTCTTACAGTTCTGTAAACTAGGAATAACTTAAGTGAATTCCCATGAGTTACAGCACTCTAGGGCTTATGTAAGTGGGAAGAGAATCATGTTGTCTATGCTCTATAAACTAGAGGCAGGGTGAAGAGTTTACAGAATGGGTTTATAAACAAAAGCCCTTCATATCTATAATCCATGACCAGAAAATGAATCTGTCCTGCATAAAAAAAAGGAAACATGGCCCACCTTACAATCCCTTGCATGAGTAATAAATGTAAGGTGCAAGCCAGTGATTGATAAGAAGGAATTACAAGATAAAACACGAACGTGGTTTTCCTTTCTTACAATAGCTTTGGAAGTGGTCTTGCAGTTTATTTGTACACAGACAATTCAGGACACAATAGAGTATGTATGAAAGTACATAATTGTGGCAAGAAGAGAGAGACAGCGCGTAGTTAAGTTGCATGTTTATTCATCTTTATTGTTAAACAACCCCACTAATGGTAAAGTGGAAAGCAGTTTCAGAGTGTCCTTGCATTGTTTTTTGCCTGCTTAAGAGAATATACTTGCAAAGGGGCTTTCAATCACTGTCTTCAAATACAACACAATAAAAAACTATTTCAGAACTGCTTTTGGTGAGGTAGGTCGAAAAAACAGCCTCGGCATGGAACCTTTCCCCTGTGAGCTCTGTAAGAATAAGCGAGATAACAAAAGTTTCAGTTGCCTAATACCCTTTCTAATTCTGATCCCAGTCTTGCGATTTTAGCCAATCCTCATTGCAGGGTATTCAAATAAAGACCTAATGGGACTATGACTAGGGCTTACTAAAAATAGCTAAGTGTTACCTTTTTCATCAAGAACTAGCATATAGCATAGAAGCCTGCCCTGGATATAACTGATGATGTCTGGAAGAACAAACCAAGATTCTTTACTGCCATGTGCCTGAAGCGTAAGTATAAAAGCTGGAGAGGAACGGGACACAGTCTTGGTTTGTTTTTTTTAAATGAACCAATTAGGAACAACTATATTTATTTTAAGGACAGTACCACTTCAAAAAGGATAACAAATTAACATGAATATGATAATATGCCCAAATCAGTAAATTGTGTTGCTGCTTTATCTGCAACATCCCACATTCGATATGACGAGCAAGCTTTCCTGCATTTTGTATTACTTCTTTCTTCTCTGAAAGGAGAAACATTTTCCTCAGAAGCACAAGGACTACACTACAGAGACCAATGAGAACACAGATTTACACTCATATCCCAACTGATTCATTCCTAGAACAATTAAACCACATCCTGAGACTTTCAAAACCTCTGTCTATATGCCTCATCAGTTTTATACATAGCCCTAAAACCACTGTACGTTAAAGCCATAAAAATTAAAATTATCCAGAGTAAGTGTCTCAATTGGTGACATTCCAGACTCCTCCTTCTGACAGCACAATATCTGAGGAGAAAAGATGGAGGAAAGGATGGTGTCAACCAAGGAGCTATACAAGACTAATCCACCACCCTTCAAGTAGAAGGAATAGTTTTGCACAACACTGAGCCTCTTTCTAATCATGTGGATATCTAATCTCTATAACAGACATGAGAATGCAATGAGAACAAATGAGGTTACTAAGACAATGAGCTTTGTTAGCATTTGAGTGTAAGAGCTCCAGCTACCCTGGGGTTAGAAATCCAAAGCAATGGGGAGCCCAAGGTGTGGGCAAGTTAAACTACTTTTCCTGTAACAAAGTCTCCATGAAAATCACATGGAGAGGTGGAGGCAACAGAGCATCCAAGTCACTGCAAATATGACAATCTGATTTTGGACTAGCACGCTCTTTTCGTCCTTTATCTAATGAAGCAGTGAATTCAAGCTAGTGTTAAAGCACACTACTCGTGTCTCGAGTGCTCTGTTACACTGTCAGATTTTATTCACACTGTCTGAATAATAAAACTGACAGAAATTCAAAGTTTATCTGAGCATAAACAAGGAAACTATATGGTGTCAATTTGCGCAGGAATTCTAACGGGGCCAGTTTTCCATTTCCTCTTCTCATAAAATCTGTTAGTCCTAAAAAAGTAAGAAAAAGAGATGCAGAGAGGGCAAGCCTGTGGCTGAATACTGAAGTACCTACCTTTAGAGTGTCTAACCCAAACAAAGAGTGTGACAGGGTATGAAAGAGGCCTTCACTCCTTCACAAACACACGTCTGTCCAAGCCACTGTGATTGGCTGTTCTGTGCTGTTGGATAACTGGGGAAGGCTTTGGTTCACATGGCGGGAACCCTCAGGGCTCTTCAGGAAGGAGGAGGGAAGGCCAAGAACAGCTTCAGCTACCATCCTGACACACATCTCTGGGGATTAAGCCTCCAACTGTACTAAAGTAAAATGCCACCAGCACCAGCCTAAAACTTCCAGCAGTGCCAGCAGCAGCTGACACTGCCCAGACAACCTGCACTGCCAGTGGTGCTGCACATCTGCCAGCCTGGTCCTCCCTTTCCGTCATGAGAGCTCATTTCCTCTCCTCTGTCCACCAACAACCAAACTGAAACAAAACTCCCGTAAGATGACGGACACGATGAGAAGGAGGCAACTGAGGTGACAAAGAGGATGAGTTCAAAGGAAGCAAACATTACAGATGGAGTTATCATCTCCCCTTTGTCAAAGGACACCAAAGAAAATCCAGCTCTTGTAAAACTTGAGTTGCTCCTCAAGTTTTACAAACTGGTATAAGAGGTGTAGGATCAGAAGAGACCATGGTAACGCCCAACGCTGTTTCACACAATAGCCAACACTGAAACAACCAAAACTCCTGCAAACCTCAGTTCTCACACAACAGCAAGAATTTTCTTTCAAAGGGAAGTAAAGTAACTTTGCATAAGTGATCAAAGAGGCACACTGAGTTATTGTTCATGACACCTCCTTTTGTTAAGGTGACCTCTAAATGAAACTTGGGCTTGCAACAGGGCGATTAGAACACCCAGCATACTGCTGAGCATCAAATTATTCAGAATCTAAATGCTTCTGTTTAATATTTGAAAGATTGTTCCTGTGTTATAAAGCAAGATAATCAGAGGATCAGAGTAATTGTTTCGCGAGCACAGGCACTTTTTGTTCCTATAATCCACTAACCAGGAGGAGCGTCCAACCTGCACAACAAACAGAACAGATTAAACTGTTAGCTGTCACACACAAGGTAAAAGGGAGAAGTCATTTCTGTCCCTCCAGTTGCACAGGCTGAATTCTGTTCCAGAACACAGACAGTCTTGCCAATTCCTGCCATCATAAATTCATTAGTCAGCCTTTACCCCTCCTGAAACAATCCCCTTCCTCAAATGCCTTTTAAAAATATCTTTCTCATGATGGATCCCTTTGTCTTGTGGTGTCTGGACACTGAGGAGGAATTAAGCTCATATTTTTCAGGCTCTTCCCTGCAGAACAGCTGAACCAAGAGATCTAAAACACGTTCTCCTCTTTTTCTAATAAAAAATGAGGGTCTCCCTTCCAGAAGTCAGTGCTTTGAGAAAACTGCAAATGTCTCTGATGAAATGCTGGCACTCCTCAACAGCTCATATACTTCTCTGGCGTGGGGCAGAGAAACCAACGGTGAAGCTAATTTTGACACGAGTATCATGAATAATATTGACAATAAGCGTTACATTAGCTTCTAGGTTTTTTAAGTTTCTATGTGAATCCATGATACAATTAAAACACAAGAAATGGATTTTCATGTATGACAAAGAGTAGAAGTGTAGAGAATTGCATCTTCATAAGAGTCTGGCATAAGCCAGTCGGAGCCAGCCACAATAGATTTTTGTACCAAAACAGGTTCCTTTAATTCACTCCAGGTACAAAGGGTGAATCTGTGGCCTGAAATATCAGTTTTATAAATACAAAACTACTGATTAATGTTTTCCATTTAGACCAGTTCAGGAAATTCCAGAGCTGAGACAGTATTTCAGTAGAGTTGTCGGATTTAGTTTTTCCTTTTTAAAAAAAAAAAAAAAAATAAAATATTCTATAGCTTAGAAATTAACAGGCAAGGAACTTTTGATTATCCTTAACTGAAACTAAAAGTATAGAGCATCCCTGTTCATCTCCACCCACTAGGAAATTTCAGTCATCTGTAGCCCCAATTCAGGCCCTTGGGTTTGTGGCTACAGTTCATATTAGCAGGATACTCCAAACTTCAAAACTTCTCTGAACCTTTACTTCACGGCTGAGCAAACTCAAAATAACATAGACAATCTGGCCCACACAAACACATAGAAAATTAAGTTGTAAGATGATCTTGTAAGATTTAATTTGGACTTAAGCCATTTTTTTAATGATTTAAAGAGTTTGTATGTGTGCACAAAAGCAGCACTTCATCGACAAACAGTATAAGCCAAGGTAGTTGTGTTTGAAAACTTCAATTTCAAATTAAATTCTAGGGGAAACTATTTGTTTACCTATCTATTTAGATGATCTCATTTCCTCCAAAATCAGTGTTATAAGATCCTTGCTCCCCTACTCCATGCTCCCATATTAATGATTGAAAGCAATTCAAGAAATACACATGGACAATACCTGTTCAAAACATCGATTACTTCGCAGAAGTGTGTCATTCCTCTGACAAGGGGATATACCTACATCTGGTATCCCTCACCCTCCTGGACTTCCGTTAGAGTCAACAGGAAGAAAGAGGACACAGGTCAGAAGGAGCTGAAAATGGATCAGAGGAATTGCATATTAAAACCACACGTTTCTCTCTTTTGACTACACAGGGTGTTTAGGGTGGTTGCCCCTGATTCAGGCATCGACCCCAGAGACTTGTGAAGTCAGGTGAGACGAACCCCAGCACAAGCAGTTTCCTGAGAGTACCTGTATGCAGTCCATAAGCAGAGACCTCATCTGACTGAGAGGGAGAGATGAGCAGCTGAAGCAGGACCTTGCCAGAAGACGTTGCTGTATCAGAGAAGTCCCAGATTCCAATCATAAATGTACACACAGGGAATATTTAAAAAAAAAAGCAAAAAGAAAAAATCAGAATAACCAGAGGAAACAGCCTTACCGAGAGCTCCTAACCTTGTTGGTTACCATTTGACTCAAAAGATCACTTCTAGGTTTTTTTTTTCCACAAATGTGATATTATATTTACACTATATTCAAATTTTGGGGGGATAGGTTCCTTTACTAATCAAGTTTGTTTCACCTGTTCTCCAGCTAAGATGTCTTTCCTCCGTAAACCTATGTTTATTATTTGTGTCCAGTCTTCCATGCAAAGTCAGTCCAAGCATGTCACTGAAATTCCATGTCCTTATTTTAAATGAAGGATATGTGTTCTATATATAATTTTTAATGAGATCTATGCTAAACTGTGTCTAATTTCATATAACTAGATGTCCAACCAGCGATCTAGAAGATATCTTTGATGGCCTCTCCGAAAATGCACTTCAAACTCAGAAGGTTATATAGTTCATAAAATGTGTGTAGGTACTAAAGTGTTATGCAAATGTCTTTGCAGGATGGGGAATTTAAACTATAAAGAAAGAGAGCAGTGATTCTATTCTCCTAGGGATTTGTTAAAAAAAAAAATCCCAAAACCTCACGTATAATTAGATAATATTCAAGCATATTATTCTAAGCTATTCAGAATCCAGGTTTCTGAGGGAATACAGAAAACTTCACATTTGTTTTAATCACCACTACAGATTCTAATTCCCAATAATTTCCCATGAAGAAATGGAGAGTAATTAAAGACAACCTTTAATACTGGGAGAGAAGAGAAAAAAAATTAACAAAAAGTAAGCATACTGAATGGACACTAAAAGGGAAGAACAAACTTTTCTTCTATTTAATTTAAAAGTTTTCTACTTTTTCCTTTAAAAAGTGAAAAAAAGAAAAATACTTTGAAAAATGATTGTTTTAACTATAGGTAGTTACAATTAAAAGCCATCTAAAATCACAATGTAGTATTTAGCATTTCAGGTAGTGACTGTTCAGCTAGATATTTATCACACATAAAATTAAACCGCCCAAAATTAAGAATAGAATGTATTTTACTGATTCTCCTAGAGTGAAAGGTTAGTTATTAGTTCCAGCCCAGTCTTCGTGGTGATCTTATTATAAATTCCTGAAAGAAAAATATATATCCCTTTTTTCCTGCTGAATGCACTCTTCCCTGTCTTAGGGCATTCATCTGCCATTGCTGCTACTGCACTTATCTACTGGAATGGTTGTCACACAGGTAGTACACGTATTGCCACGCACAGGTCTGGCAGCAGTTTGACACGTAGGGTAGGTATTTCCTATACCTTTCCTTCTTAATTTTCAAAGATCTGTAATAACGTCTATTCCGATACTATGATTTATGTGATCTACAAAGCCAACAAGTTTGACTGTAGGTTTGGGATCGCCCTAAATCACTCCTTAAAAGAAAAGCTCTGTTTTAAAAGGCCACTCATGGGACTGACCGGCTTCTTGTTTCAGTTTCATGAAGTTCCCATTTCACTCTCATGCTTCAGAATGTACCGCCTCACTAGAACACTTCCCTCCTGAAATGAGAAGATGTGTACATCTAATCTTAGCACGTCAAATCTTCCAAGCTATTTTATCTTCACCAGGACTTGACTCTATTTTCAGTCATTCAAAACCCATTTTTCCTAACGAAGACCCAGCCCTCTGGGAAACGAGGCCCAAATTTGCCCATCGCAGCTGTCATTCACTCAGGTACTCGGAACATACTGTCACCCGAGACAGGTCCAGGTCATGAAGGAGAAGTACAGAGAGCAGCTATGAGTGCCAATTAGTGTTCAGATTCAAGCTGACTCAGCTTCGGTGGTGAGACACAGTCCACATTTTTTGTGTACCAGCAATTTTCTGCTTTCTTGTGCCTATCCTCTAGCTATTACCATGCTTCACAATTAAGATCTTTTTTCTTCCTCAACTCCAAATATAGCTACTGCTTCCTTAGGCTCCAGCCTTTTCTTACTTTTTGTATTACAGGCTAATGATCTGTCAACTAATATTAAATTATTTGCTCTCCTAATTGCCCATTTTCAAATAATAGATTGTGGAGTAAGGTGGCTACCTTAGCATTTTCCCTGTATATTTCAAACGAAGAAAGAATTGATACATTCGAAATGAAAGGCTCAAACCCCAAGAGAATCCTAGTCCTACTTATTACTCACAGAAATACTTTATCCACAACATAAGAATATTTTACAAGATCTCTGTAGCATTTATTTTTTCATCCCCATCCAGTATCAGTTACTTTCATTCTGAAACCTATGAGGTTTTCTCATTTTCAGATAAAACATTCAAAGCATCCTGAAAATTTAATACCACCATAATGCTGTATTTTAAAACAAACAGGAAGAAAATTACGATTGAATGTACTGATATGTTCTCCACCTTGTAAGAATCCTTCCTGTATGCCAATAAGAAAACAAAACCTCCAAACCACAGACAGCTGATCTGGTTACCAGTCTGAGATCAGTTCTGCTATATGACACAGGGGCTACACGGGTAATATGCTCAAGAACTCAAACTTTCCAAAAGTTAAAAAGCCTCAGCTGATGAGGTTCTCCCTTTATAGCAGGGAAAACACAGAAAACAGAGGTGCCAATGGGATGTACAAATACAAGAAACGAAGTCCCCTACCTGTCTCCTCCCAATCCCGTAATTATTTTTCTTGGATAGATATTTGCTCATATTTTCTTCAACTCTTCCTGGACTCTACAAGAAATCAATTACACCAGTGGAGCACTCTGGTTACCCTGAACCTCTGAACAGACTGAAGGTGGAAAAAAACATGGAAAAACACTGACTAAAGACCTGCTGGCAACTCAATAGACACATTGGAGGGAGCCAAATAAAGCTCCACTCTTTCAGACCTTTCAGATTCACAAAACAAATTTGCTCCAACGCTCCACTGAGAGCTTCGTCCTCATTTCATGAATGTGTTGCAGTCTGACAAAAGAGAATGTGTGGGTTTGAAGAAGGGAAAAATGAAACCTTGCATCGTCACAGAGCACTTGCAGAGGCAACGAGAAAATGATGTAACATCAGTTATAATAAAGTTGTAGCATTAAAACCATTCACAACAGTATTCCTTCCTTTTTGCTTAACCTTTATCTCTGCCTTATCAAAGTAAGCTATCTCAGCAGAGAAGAAAAATCAAGATTGTATGACACTCAGTTAAACCCAGCAACATCAAGTATTTATCATTTCCTTAAGGAGATAATCAAACTTTGTAAATTTTTTTTTCACAGATTATTAGTATAGAGTGATAGTTCTACCAAAATTATCTTCCCGGTAAAAAATAAAACCCACTTTAAAGGCTAATATGACAGATGAATTAATGCAGATCATTGCTTAGCTTTCAACCATTTGTTGTAATTATTGTAATAAACTCAGTAAAGAATCAAAGGATCCTCAAAGTTCTTAACAATGTGTGACATTAAACACAGAAAGCCTAAGAAGTTTTGAGCTATGTTTAATATTCATTTCTCAAGTTAGGCAGAAAAAAAATATGAAATAGCAAGCTAGACTTTAAGCCAATGTAGGTAACCTAAAACCTTTAATAACTAAAAAAAAAAATCCTAAAATAAATTTTACATTAAAAAAATACATAACTTTAAGATAACTTTAAATTTCTTTTTGAATGACAGTTAATTACTAACAAAAATACTTGCACCTGTGAACAATTAACAGTAACTGAATATAACTTCTCAAAAACTTAATCACAAGACAGGTCATCTCTAATCTAATGACATAATCAGGAGATGATGGAGAAACACTTGCACAAACCATCCATTTCATCCTTGAATCCAAAAGCATGAGAGATGACCATCACTACAGCCCACACTAGTGGCAAAAGACACTTTCACAACACAGACTCAATGTTATAACAGGAAGTGTAGCACAATCTCATTGGTCTGACATCTAATGCCAGGTCGGGGTTTGTCATCTGCAAAGAAAGGGAATGCTTCTGTTGATCTTTCATAAATGTTTTATTTTCATGATTTTTCTTCTTTGAGGTTCTTTTTATTGTTTTTTTATGTGCTTATAATCAAGAACATTAAGATCTGACTGTAGTTGCTAACAGCTAACAGCAACCGTCAGCCTATTTGCATAAAGTTTGTGGGAGGGCAAGTCATGCAAATATCCATCACTATCTGCTTGGAATCCCAGTAGGACATAGGGCTTTCCTAATCAAGGGCAGCGATATATGGTCACACCTCATGACTTCAGTCTGAGTCATGGATTTACCGCTCTGCCCCCGTACCTAGTATGAGTGAAATTCTTAGAGAAAAACAAGCGCATACAATTAGACAATGCCTTGCTCACACATTTAGACTCACATTTTCTAAACTACTATCAGTGAAACCAGATAGACCTTAAACACTAAGATTTAAAACATTACCTGTTAAACCAAGAAAAGCACTTCCCGTTTTGTTGGAAACTCCAAATTTGCTAGTTACAGGTATGTCACAAATCAGAAGTGCCAATGCGAAAATAGCTTCCCTGTCTATTTCCTCCAGCTCCCTTAGTTTGGGGTTTCTTCATAGATTTATTCCTTCTGTACAAGCATTCTAGTCCATATTCTACACAGTTTTGGGGAATCACCCTTTCAGAGCACATATCCTTTTAAGAAGGAAAGAGCTTGAAAATATATTTCTTCAAAACAGAGACAGGTACTGCACAAAGGTAATGGCTAAAAATTATTTCAAAAATTAATTCCAGTCCAGCCTCAGTGAATGGGGTTAGAATTTCACTAGGAATTAAGTGGCTCCAACATGAATTTTGTGTTATCTGTAAAATGGGATGCTCATTCTGCATGTCATTTTAAAAAAAAAATACTTAAAATTTCATCTTCTTTTCCTTCTCAACGTGAGACTAGGGGAAAAAACTTCCCCCGTGGTTCACTGTAGGTGAAGTAATAGCGATATCTTCAGGAATTTCAAACAGCCCTGATAAGTCTGACTACATACACAACTCCCCATGCCAAAGGAGATCAGCCAGGCTTCAAGGCCACCAGCTACCAGGCAGGGTCAGGATCGGGCTGAGCAGATCAGCCACCTACTTACTGAAAGCGCTGGGCAGAGTGTCAGGTAATCACAAAAAGCAGTAGGCTACCGCTCTCTGCCCCTGTATTTTTGCAACAGTTTTTTCAAGTCCCTTCATCCTTTCCCTGCCAGCCAAAGCCAGATGTAATACTGGCTTTACTGCCATGGAGAATAATAAAAGAGATGTCATTAGTGTTTAATTTAAGGTTTACGACACAGAAAATTTTAATGGGAGTTAAATTAACTATTGACATTTATCACAATAATTTGTTCTGTAGCCTCTGACCTGCAAGACAATAGCAGGATAATAAAGGCTTCGGGACATGATTGAGCTGGGAGAAGAAACCATCAGTTATCAGATGCAAGCAAGCAGCTTGTCAAATGTGAGATTTCTTGTTTTACGGACAAAGAATATCCAGTGATGACTATTTTACCTTTGAGATATGTTCACACATAAGCAACGACATCAACTTTCATATCCATTCATTTCACAAATATATGCAAAATGAGGTCCCAAAAAGCCTTTTTGAAGAAAGAAAGCTAAATTGCTACTGACCATCATGGCATACAAAACATCCTCACAGGAGAAATGCTTAAAAACTTTAAAGATGATTTACAGATGTAAGATTAGCTCCAAAAATATTTACCATATGAAGCAATTATGTTTTAAACAAAATTCAGGCAGAGTAATACAAAGGAGATCTGAGACAATAAGAGACAGAGTCTTTTTGACTAAATGGTGTATTCCAAGTATATTGTGAAAAACTGGAATACTGTGACTTTTCTTTGAAAAACATTTTTAACACTAGCTATTATACACTAGTATATTGCTATACACTAGCTATTGCTATACACTAGCAATAATGCATTGCAGGCAGGTATGTCTGTATTCATCTGATATAATTTCACTGGATCTTGCATCATGGGTAGAAAATTGTAAATGCATTTTTTTAAATATTAATAAAAGGATAATACCACGGCAAATCACTGCTAAAAAGCTTCCATTCTGGAATTTTCTAATTAAAATGTTGGCATCATTTTAACATGCCAGAGCTTGTGCAGCCCAGGAGCAAAAATATGCTAATAAATATTCTTACCATACAATCCCTGTGGCTTTGCATTCCTGCAGGAAGCCTCATCTATTAGCATGACTCTAGACAGGACTTTATACCCAGCTTCTTGCCCAAAACTGTTCTGTAAAAGTATGGCCCCATTGAAGCTCCTAAGCATAAACTCGTTTTAACATCACAGGGCAAGATAACAACAGTATGTCAAGCCAAGCATTAGCTGACTTTTTCTCAAGAACATTGTCCCAAAGAATAGAAGCAAGAGACAGATTTTAGCACCAATCCTGTGTTTAGGCACCGAGTGGTAATTATTTAAATACATTTTTTTCTTAATTATATAATCATGTGAAGAGGCCACAATGATGAAACCAATCACACAGGCCTTAATTAGACCAAATTCTACTGAATTTAAGAGAAGTTTCACCTCTTTGAGAACTCAATGCTCAGATATTTCTTCCTGCACCCAGCAGTTGATCATTATTTTTCCCTTGAAGCCTGATTAATTGCTCATATAACGTAAGTTTTTTTCTGGCTTGTGTAACTGAACTCCTTTTCATGTATGTCTCGTCATTTTTATTACCTGAGCTATTGGCAACAGCATCATCCTGCCTTAGCAATTTCTATAGATTAAATAAATGTTGCATGAAAATGTGTTTCTCTTTATCTGTTTTAGATTTGTTGCCTTTTAATGTCAATATCCCTTTGTTCTTTTGTTATGAGAAAGAGTAAAAGCTAAGTATTTGATTAAGGTTCTCCATACCAGTTCATATTTCATGCACTGCTAACATTTTTTACTGTGTCCTCCTTCCTTATGTAGGTCAGGCAAGCCTTATAAATATCTCTTTGCTTGGTAGCCCCTCTGCCTCTGATAATTTCCGTTACCCTCTGAATCTCTTCTGTTTCTGCCATGTGCTTCTGCTGCAATGCAACTAGAACTGAACATAGCATTCAAGGTTAGGAGAAAGATGTGATTCTCTTTAGATAACACCAAGGAAATACTTCCTGTGTTATTTTGTGTCACTGTCTAATAATATCCCACTATTTCACTTGCTCTGATTTAATACTACAAATCTTGTCCCCACCCCTCCTGAAGTGACCCTAGGTGCCTCATAAAACCTACATCACACTTCCGTAAGTCAACATATTTTAGTGAATTCAGTGAAGAGATGAAAACTTAACAACAACACGCTCCAGCTTGGACTGTTTCTACAGCTCATGTTTTACCACGCCACCCACAGAGAGCCCATGGCTCTGACTGTGGTCCCTAGGCATCACCAGACAAAGAACACCAATTAGTTCACCCTGGAGGCACTGCAAAACCAGACCCTGCCCAGACAAGCACATATACACATGTGTGTTCACAAGAATTGTCACACCTGTGTCCAAAGCCTGCTAGGGCGAGAGTCATATTTATTTCTGTTCCACAATTTTGAACTAGCTATTCCTATTCTCGGTATGTGGTGGTGTGTTTATTTGCATCACTTCCTAAGGTACCGGTTATTTCTATTACGTGGGTGCCTATTTTTCTTAATATATTGCTTACCTTTTTCACACCACCGAGGCAAAAATGTTACCTACAACTACAGCTTCTCTGCCATAAATTATTTATCGCTCTCAAGAGGCTGTGTGCTTTGGGGTAGGGAAAAAGGAGTTGTTTGCTTAATGAAGGAGCAGCCTATGATCATGTCAGTAGTTTTCAGCACAGATTAATAAAAAGAAAAAATTCCAATACTCTTACAGTATTAGAAAATGCAGAATTATTCATAGTTTTACTTAGGAGTGCTTACTTTTAGATTAAGACACTTTTCTCAAGGTGCTTGAATTTTTTATTTGTTTTTGATTCATATCTTGTTTCCCAGTGCGGCAGATTAATGCAGAAATATATCTGGTGTGCTGCGTTTATCTCCTTTACTGTCCCCCGCTAAACATATTATGATATAGTATTTACATTCAGCACACCACTGCCATTAAACCTGCTCCAGAGTTCAAGGAATAACCTAAAGGGGTTGTTCAGCCTGAAGAAGAGGAGGCTCCGGAAAGACCTTATAGCCCCTTCCAGTACCTAAAGAAGGCTACAGATCATTTGCGAAAGCAATACCTTAGCTATAGAGCAATCTGCCAAGAGAGATCACACTGGGCTCTGTTGCATTTCGTTCTCCGAGACCAAAACCCGCACATTGTTTTTGATGAAACGTTCACTAGAAATAGAAGCTGAATATAGCAAGAAAAAAAGAGAAAAGGAAGTGCAAAGTTATTGACCTCATTCCTTTATTACCTCTCATGGCCCTTCCTCACATCTAGTTTTGCAAGGCATTTCAAATGCTTCAGTGAGAAATTCTTTTGATATATCACGGACTGGATTACATTCCTAATATGTGATGTGAAAGGTAGATACCTAAAGAGAAGAAAATCCAATTAGACACAGGTGCCCAGCAGCTGTCTGAAGGAGTGAGGGGATATATAATTGGGGCAGCAGACAGCAAGACAACATCTAAAACTCTCCATCAGGATGAGATGAGGATGGCTTACTGTACCAGACAGACACCTCTCTTCTACACCTTCACTTTGGTCAGTTTTCAGCAAGAGGAAATCAAGGCACTTGGATCAGGAATGAGCAGTGGCACTCCCTGGCCAGACTGGCAATGCACATAGTCAGGAAAGAAATTTCAGAGTGCACTGGGGATCCACCATTTATGGGTTTTTTTCCTCCTCGCTTAGATTACTTACAGTTTTGTTTTAGCCTAAAGGTGTTTGGAGAATACAGTTAGGTAAGCATCTAAGGCATCTCCAGCAGCAAAAGTATGAACAATCCTATTCAAAGCAGCTCAGTGAGCAAGGACCAGAGTAAAAAGGAACCTAAGAAACAGCAGGCAGGAGTGTATGGGGCCACTTTATAGAAAAAGAACCACATTGAAAAGCAGCGCTTTTGGCCTTCTCCAAAAATGCAGAAAGAATGAAGCTAAACCATCAATAAAGGAATTGGTGGAATGCCAGATTTTTTTTTTGTTTTGTTAGTTTTACTAATTTCTACTGGTTTTATGCACGATCCTTCCAATACCTGCAGTGGAAAAATCCACAGATTATTTTTTAACAATTTTGTTTTAAAACACAAGAAAAACTTTTTTAACTCATAGAACCTTTTTTCTTTTGGAAAAAAAAGAAGTGTGTTGACCAGACAGGAATAAAACAGAAGTCTTTTTGTGGTTCTCTACCTGCTGACGGTTGCTGGTTTTCTTTCATAAATATTCACAATCCACTAAAGTCCTCTTTGTAGATCTAAGAGAGGAATTCCGGGGTTTGTGTATGAAAAAAATAGATTTGGATACTACTGAGAACAGAAGCAGCCTATCAGAGCTGCTGCCCATGGCAGCTGTCATCTTCAGTTTTGTTTCTGGGAAAGAAAAAAAAAGACATTTGCCTTTTGTAGAAATAAACATGCAGTTCCCATCCAGAAACAAACAGGTATCAAAGTGATGAAAGCTAGCTTTCTGGGGCAAGTTCACACCATGTGGCATTCCAGACATCCAGGCAAGTGCCAAGCAACTTGGTGCACCAAATGACAGAGCAAGAGCTGTATAGAGGCTTCCTTAAAATCATGAGTACGGTGAAATAGTGTTGATGAGCTGAACCAATTAGCTCTGGTTCAGCACTAGGCATACATGAGGTAGTCTCTTCCTAGAAAAGTGTTTGTGGGAGAAGCTGCACTAGCATGATTTACCAGGCAGTGTAATTGTTCCCACTGGTGCCACTGTGGGGGCTTCATTGCTGGTCTCAGTGGGAGCCAGTTTACACCAATACTTGCAGCTTTTAATCAGCCCACTCTACAGACACAAACATTTAGGACCAAATACTCTCAGCATGAGCAAATAAAAATATAAAAAGAAATAGAAGATGGAAAAGACAGCTTCAACTCAGCCACCCTGCAGGTAGCAACAAACAGGCAGGACATTTTTTTTTTGAACAAACAACTGCAGTCATTTGGAAGACAAGATTTCATGTTGGCTGTCAGGAAGGTAATCCCCTCTATACAGCACGCACTGGAAATACCCTCCAAATTGCTTTATTGACCATCAAGAAGAGAAAGTTCAGAGCCTGTTCCTGGGCTGGTTGCTGTGTAAGAGATGCTGAGCAGGATGACTAGAAAGTAGAAGACAAGATGCACAGATGGGTAAGAAAGCAAAAGCAACAGAGAAAGCCAGCTCAGTAACCCAGAAGAGACACAGAGTCCACTAAATTATCTCTGATCCTTGAACGTCACAAAAACATACAACATAAAGATAATAATATATTTGTAACACAGCCTTATGGAGGAGGTAGCCTGATTTGCCAAATGACATAATGGAAATGGAGAGTCTAAGGTCCTGTACAGTTACACACCCAAATCAGTCAGTCTATTTTATACCCCAAAGAGAATAAAAATAGTAATGGTGCAGTATTCACTTCTGCACAACACCCCCACAATAAAATGAATAAATCTATGTTATTCATTTGAACTAACAGAAATGAAGAGTATCTTACAACTTCGTTGTAAGAAAGCACTGTTATACAGTCAATCTCTCCCCGCTTTGCAATCAGTAACTTTGCTCTGCTTTGGTTTTCCTGAACTGGCAGGAGACCATTACCTTGCGACAACATTCTTCCATTTACATATCACCTCTTTAGAAACACTCCATTGGGCCAGATTTAACCAGTAAATATTGATTTATGATTAAAAAAAAAAATCCCAATAGTCATCATCATTTAAGCCATCTAACTTGAGCAGAAACGCACCTCTTGAAAGAGACTCATTTTAATGAAGAACAGTATGACAGAAGAAAATCTTTTGTAGAGTTAAAGCATGCTTGCTGCTAAATAACCTCTTTGTATAATTAGGATTTGCAAAGTGGCAAAACACAATCCAATTAAGTGAGTTAGGTTCATGTGATTAACATCAGACTGGCAGTATTGCACTCATAGTTCATCAGTAACTTTACTAATTAGAACATCGCTAAGCAGAGACATCTGACCTTGCCTCAGCCAGTTCAGATTATGGTTTACCCTTCTGATCCCTGCATCAGCCTCCCTGCTTGCCTCTTTCCTTTCTTTCCTTACTGGTAGAGACTTCCCTGTGATATTCTGTTCTCTTTGAAAGTCATCCTACCAGTCATCAACCATCATCAAATAATTAGTGCCTCTCTGCTCACTGACTAGAGAACAAAAAACTGAAAAAAAGATGAAAGAGCTTTTGACAGGGATATTTTTCTGCTCGTACTCCAAATTTGCTACAATATTAAAAATCAGTGCAGGCTGAGTATAAAAGCAGCCAGGAACCAATTTTACGTTTCAAATAGCAAAAAAAAAAAATAAAAATATCTTTTCTTGCCAAATAGTAGCCACAAGTGGAAATGGTGTCGAGTGGAAATGGTGTCAACAAATGTTGCTCAACAGCTTCTCAGTAATCAGAACAGAAAGGGTACTGCAGGGGAAACAGGATCTGTGCTTCCATTCTTGGCAGCATCCCTGACCCATGACAAAAGGACAAACCATAGTCACCGATTGCTTCGCTTCATCTTCTGCTGCAGGCAGCTCCCTTTCCTGTGCTGCTGTGGGTGTGACTGCAGCGCTTGTTATCAAGGGCCAATTATTTCTGCTAAGTAGAAAAACAGAAAGAAGATTTTCTAGATACTGTCTTTCACATGATAGCTTTGTGGTTAAGGGCCCTTAAAATGACAGCCAAGAGAATAAAAGAGTTTGGAAAGGTACACTCAACTTTGTGATAGAAATGAAGGAGTAGCTGATAAACATAATAAAAAAGCTTTAAGTATTAAGAAAAAATACTATATATATAAATTTTCTCTAAAGCAATTCAGCCCATTGCATCGTAGACATCATAAACAGAATTGCTTCCCAATATACAGACCTTATAACTTATTGAGCACAAAGAACTATTTGAATCAGTTTTTCCATTTGACATCAGATTCTTCTCTATATACTTCTTAGCAGTGTCTGCTATGCTACAGAAATAAAAATTCTGAATAAAAATTAACCATCGATCAAGAATAAACCCCAGTAACCCAATGCCAGTTACAAGAAAAATGTACCTATGATATTAAAAGGATGCTAATAAGTGTGTTAGCGACAGGGAGACAAACAAAGAATTAAGCAAATTAGTGGAAAAATGAAATCTCTAAATACAAAAGAAAACTAATTACGGGATTAGAAAGGATTAAGCGACAGAGCCTGTGATGACAGGGAACTTTACTCGATAGTCCTTGAGATCCCTTTTTGTCCTGCATTTCCAGTCTTTCCAGGAAAGATTCTAGCAAATTTCACTGTTGCATAGATCTCTCGGCAGTCTGTTTAGTTTCTCATCTAACCAAACTCTCTTACAGCTGATGCAGCTGATTTTCCACCAAACGTACAAGCAGTGTACCGTGCTCTTCACTCCATTCCTTCCTCTGCTTTACCCTGTGTTGTTTCCTCTACTCTTTGGTCTGTGTCACTTTAGCCATTAGAGAAACACAAATGCCAAGGATGCTAAACCTTGCATGGACCTCGTAGCTTAGTTCCTGACTAACTTGGTGCCAGTGAGTTATCCTTCACTTCTTTCCTAGACCAAGACATATTTTCAGACACTATGGCAGTGCCTCAGAATCTTGCTGCAGTAGTGAAGCTGGTCGGAAAGCTTCTGCGTAGATCTCCTCAGCAAAAACAGATATGAAAAAAAAAACCTACAAAAGAAATCCATTCCCTCCGCTCTCTAGTAATATCTAAAAAGCACCATAAAGGTTAATTCCAACTCTGGTTAACACCTGCCTGCAGAATTAAAGTGCAATGGGTTGTTCTTGGTTCACATTTCAGTGATAAAGAAACTGCTTAAGCTAAAATGCTTCACTTGCACTCTATCAATTTCTCTAATAAATAAGTCAAAACAAATCACTCTGCTTTTCAGATGCTTGACTATACAGTTTGAAAGTATTCAATAGTTTAATTTTCAGTGGGGGAAATGTTTTCTTAAACAGTGTGCCCACATACACAAACATACTCCCAACAAAATAAATCTTGGGATAACATTGAAAAGGAAATTAATCTCAGGCTGGAGAACAGACGAAGAGAGACGTAGGTAACATGATATACAATTTACTGTTTAATGTGGGGATTTTTCAAACGTTTAGTGCTCTATATACCAGTCCATGCTTATTGTGCTGATGCTGGTAGACAATGTTCTTTGGGTGAGTGAAATGATCCCAGAAGCTTCTCTTTCCACAGAGACCTCCGGCACTGGGATTACAGGGTGACTGTTTTACTGTGCACCTTTGCTTGCAAGTTCTTTAAAGGATCACAGCACTTGCCGTGTGACGAGGATGTTGTGGCTATTTCTGTTGCCACCAACAGAAATTAAGGCTATGTGGATCCATTTACAGTGTGTTTTAATCTTGAATTTCACTTGAGTTATATCTTAAGTCACGTAATTTAACCTTACATCTATATGATTTATAATGGATTGTATTTGGGATAATTAAGCCTAAACACACAACTTTGTTTTAAATTGTAGAGCTACAGTTACGAGATAAGCCAATCTAAGAGTTTTTGAACTGATCCCAAGCCTATTGACCCACATCATTTGCAAGAGGCTTCAGGTCAGACTTACAGTTGTCAGGATTTCTATAACTTCAGCAGGAACAACTCAAGAAAGAAGGAATTTGAAGGCTGCACGGCTGAGGTAACTGCATACACAAATGCAGGACAGCTACTGATCAGGTGGGCCTTCAGAAACGAGAAGGTAGAAACCATTGGTAGGCTGGGGACTCACTTTTTGAGCTACCTTTCAAGAGACATCCTTACAACAAACTGAATGAAAGTAGGATGAAAGACTGCTTGCTTGCATCCAAAAACATGGATCCAAGTCAACTAGACATAATACAACCAATTCTTAGACTATTAAGACAAATCACCCCTTAATTGGGATCCAGATAAATCAGTCCTTCCCATAGGGTCTTGTGGTGTTCCTCTGTTTTTGCACTTCTGAGCACAGTGGTGACTCCTAGCCTTTTGCTTCTTTCCCCTGTGTACACATTATCTGTGATTTTCTGCTTTAGATCACAGATTGCCATCTGTGACAATTGCCCACAACTAACACCACCATCTTCCCCCCTTCACCAGATCCACTGTGAGCTCTGGTAGACGGAGAGTGATGGTGGCTTTGTACCCAGCACAGCCTGGGAATGCTAGTCAGAATTACGGTGTCCAAGAACGGGTGTACAAAACCCAGCGTTGATCCACCCGAGATGGGAAGCTTAAAGAACTGAAGGAACAAGAGGTAGGGACTAGACTTCACCTAAAAGGTGAAAAAGAAAAGGTTGGAAAATTGAAACACCACTGTCAATCAGGTTACAATGCACAGTTTACCCAGCCCTCAACATAGGATGCTCTTACTCCTCTCCTTGTTCCCCACCATGCCTCTCAAACCAGGCTTTCCAGAGGTACTTTCTGCCCAGCTCTGTATCATTACTCCACACATCCTCACATTGGGTGCCACAGCCCAACAAGCCTGGCAGCTTTCTGGCTACATCCACAGAAGCTACAAGTTTGACTCCTTCCTTTGACAAGAATTGTAAATTACCTAATTGCACCACATCTCCCACAAATCTGCTTGAACAGAGCTCCGGAAAAGAGAGGGCATGGACAGGAGGATTAAAAAAAAAAACAAAAAACAACCTGATAGTAACATTAACCATGTACAATGTCCTACCATGGGTGACACTGCTAAATGAGGATTTGCATCTGAAAAGGAACAGGTCAATTAATTTTCATTAAATACAGTCCCTAGTGCAGACACCACTGACCTTTCACCTGGATATTAACTTCATGGAGAAATATTTTTTTGACACCTCATCTTGAGATAGCCAAGAAAATCTCATATTTTCTTGTTATACTTCCACTTGAAATTTTCTGCCCACAAACGCGACTCATATCTATAGATCTTATGGAAAATGAATATGACTTCATTGCATTGTCAGAAAACAGCCACTTAAAGGTGTGCTAAAAGTTAAGTGGTTTATATGGATGGCAAGAAATAATTTATTGTATTCCTCAAATTTAGAAGACCTATCTAAAAATCTTCCCTTAATGAACATCAGCTCACTGAAAACATTGTAAGAGAAGATGATGGCTTTAGCTTTATATAGTGACTCTGCATTACTTCACATGTTCTACTGCACACATGTAAATTTAACCTATGCTACTTGACACTATGTGCACGATACACTTCAGAATTATCTTAAGGTACTTTCTGTGTCATTATGGAATACACATTCCATTGTAATTGGTGGTATATAAACCAATACTTACAGGGTAAGACATTAAGAATTTTGGATGGACATTTATTTTTAACATTTCCCCAACGAAAATTATATATAAACAGATTGATTTTATAATGAGCATTTAGTAGCACAAATCTTCAACATTCTGCAAGGTAAAAATACTCTTTTCCTCAGAGAAATATGGTTCTGTAGAGTGTTTAGAATGAGCTACAACAACCAGTGTGTATGATTCATCATCAGTTCATACCACACAAACCTCACATTCTTCTCTCTTTGGCCCAAATGGGTGCACGATTTTTACCTTACTGTAAAGTTTGATATTTCAAAAAGCCTAAAATATTAGTAGCAAAAAGGAGCTGAAAATACCAGGTCTTCTCCTGCCTTTCCTCCCCCTTTCTTTGATCATTTTATACACAATTTTGATGAAATCTCTAAAAACGACGAGACTCACCTAAAATATCTTCTGTAATGAAGCCCAGGACAGAGCACATTCATGTTTTTGGCTTTGTGATAAGTATTTCACACAGCGTCCATGATTAGTTTAACATGTGTTTGGCTTATACTGATCTTCCTGAAAGAAAATACAGCTGGCTATTTTTTTTTCTCTTATTCCACAACAGCAAATAATAATTATTAATGATGTTAGATAAGATGATCATAACAGTCCCTTTTTTGGCCCTAAATTATGTCCCAGCTATGAGTAAAACATTCCTATCTTTGATTACGGTTTGAAAGGACATTTTAATGTAAAACACTCTGCTTTAGGATTTCAACTGAAAAGCAAAAATAGTATCCTCCCTCTACCTATCCAATACAATCTTGAATCCTTTACAACAAAACCAAGACGACATACAGGAGGGCACTGTATTAGCCCTATACAAGTCTGTCCTTACAATTCTCCATCTTCCCAAGATCATTCATTTGCTTCTGGAACTTTGGCCCTTGAAAAGAGCAAGAACAGCAAAGGCCTTCAAAATGTGTGTGGTGGGAAATCAGTTGTGAGTTACACTCATTTTTTTCAAAATGAGATAATTAACTTTACCAAATGGAAATGACATCTCCCAAGCTGCCCCTCTGCTCTGCACTCGTGAGACCCCACCTGGAGCACTGCGTCCAGCTTTGTAGCCCTCAACACAGGAAGGACATGGATCTGTTCGAACAGGTCCAGCAGAGGGCCACAAAGATGATCAGAGGGATGGAGCACCTCCCCTACGAGGACAGGCTGAGACAGCTGGGGTTGTTCAGCCTGGAAAAGAGAAGGCTCCGGGGAGACCTTAGAGTGGCCTTTCAATATCTGAAGGGAGCTTACAGGAGAGATGGAGAGGGACTCTTTGTCAGGAAGTGTAGTGAAAGGACAATGGGTAATGGTTTTAAATTGGAAGAGGGGAGATTTAGATTAGATACCAGAAAGAAATTCTTTACAGTGAGGGTGGTGAAGCACTGGAACAGAAGATGTGGCTGCCCCATCCCTGGAGGGGTTCAAGGCCAGGCTGGTTGGGGCTTTGAGCAACCTGCTCTGGTGGGAGGTGTCCCTGCCCATGGCAGGGGGGTTGGAACTCGATGATCTTTAAGGTCCCTTCCAACCCAAATCGTTCTATGATTCTATGATATGTTCACAGTATTTCATTAAAAAAAACCTGTCTTATTCATTTGAAACATAAGCATTAAAGCTGGTTTAATAAATGTTCTTTCAGTTCTCTGCTCCTCCAAAGAAGGGGTTAATCGCAGTCTATAGATTATCTAACATACACTTACACTACACATTAACAAAAATTAAGTCCCAGATTATAAAGAAGACCAAGGAACCTGAAATGGGACTTAAGAACTGGAACATCAAAACTGCAAAGTCACAATCGCAAGTCATCTGGCAGCTGTAAGCACGTAAAGTCCCACCACTGCTTTGAATTCACATTCTCTGCACAGTGCCCTAACATCCACATCTCTGCATGCTCTCCCGGTCAATGCCAAAGTCCCTTGAAGCAGGAGAAACTCACATTGTGTTTGTACAACACCTAGAAGAATGCCTTCCTAATCTTTATTAGAGGCTCTGCTGTGCAAATAATATTGATATATGTATATCCCACTTTATTTTTCTATTTATCCCTATATATATATCTCACTATATATTACTGTATATCTAAAATTCATTCAAGTTAAGCTCCCCATATTTAAGCAAACATAATATAGAGTGCATCTTGCACTTTATTCTTTCACTTGCAGAATAATGCAACATGAGAGTGTAATGTAATGGACTAGTGAACCAAATCTCTGAAATGTGCCAGAGGTAGATCACATCTGTTATTAATAGTAGCAATCTGGCTTTTATAACGCCTTTCATAAAGAAGAAACCTAAATGCTAGTCAGTTTTAAACCGATAACAGCAACTATGTCAAATATGTTGGACTCGCTCTGTGCACAGCTGAAATGTGAGAACGCAAAGGCACCAGCAGTGCAAAACGACCTCATACAACCAGACCATACCTTACCCAACTGGGAGATTGTACACAGTACTGTCCAAGCAGTAAGAACAAATCATTCTTTTGCCTCTGAATAATTTTTCTGCAACAGCAGGGTTAGCTTTAATCAGGGAGGTTTTGCTTACAATGCACTTGAAAAGGCATGAACAGCTAATGCAGTGACCCAAACTAAATGCCAACTCCATCATCATGAGTTGATGTTTAGCCCCTCGATCAGCGTCAAAGTTTTTGTAATGAGTAGGTTTGCTCTCCATACAAAATGAGGCTCTCCCTACAAAAGATTCAGGATGCACCCAAGTGGAAGAATGGTGAAGATGCCTCATCCTGAATACATTTAGGTGAATAATCAATTCTAGAAAGTGTGCATGCTACAGAAGCCTGTCCTATGTCTGTGAGCAAGAACAAAATCTCAAAGTAGCTCAGCAGGGAAGGAAAAGCATTAGCTCTACAGCTAGGACTTCTGTTACAGGCACAACTTGGTACTAGGGGTATCCAGCGTCCCTCAGGACGATGTGCCAGCCAATATGGCAGGGATTTTTTTCCCCCACTCTTGCTTCCACTCATCACTATATTGAAATTATGTCTGGAACGGTTTCCCTAAGTCAAATACTCAGAAGACTCCTTCTATTTTCCTAAACTTATCACGATAAGACTTTGTGCCAAGGAGTAAGTGTTAGCCCATCTCCAGCATAGCAGATCTGCTACATCTTTAGTAATTACTTCAACTGTTAACCCCCACCGTTAGGGTGAGGCAGTATTGCCACTGCTCCCTTGGCTGTGTACTAAAATAGCCAAGGCTATCACATTTGATAGGTGCTGATGTGTTTGATCTGCCTAACAGATCAAACTGAACAGACGAAATATCCCCAAGGAGACAAGTTTTTGACATGAGCTGCCAAAAAGCAATAGGAATAAAGTGCTCTTAGGTATGTGCACAAACAAATTGTAGCCAGCTGGGAAATCGTAGCATGGTCATAAACCCTGTGACCTATAGGGATTTATCCCCGTCAGGCGCAGGTTGGAGCTGCACACAGGTTTTTCAGACTCACAGTTCTGGAGGTATCTGGTCTGTAATTAGGACCACCTTAACCAACGTCCTCTCCATCCCTCATCTTTATGAATATCTGCCCATGTTACTGAAAGTGTTCATGTCTACTTTTTCATACCATTTCTGATTCCTGACTTAGCCCTTTAGCACTCAGAGCGGGGAACTTATCTAACCCAGCAGGATTAGCTGGGGGAACTCAAGACAATGTGAGTTATCATTCCGAAAATTTCCCTAATTCCACCGATGGCCAGAGCATCTTCAGCTATCACATCAGCATAATCCTAGACTTGCAAAGACTGAGCTCAACCACTTGAAAAATACCACAGGATTTCCACGTGCGTTTATGACTTACGTTCAATCATCAGGGATACAACACTAATCCCCAGAAAATAATAAACTGAGCTGTCCTGACAAATTTTTATTTAGGCGGCCAGCAGTACTGTGCCGTAAGATCTTAACGGGATTTGAAAGTGTCCTCTCAGCAGGCTGCCATAAACATTTTCCTTCACTTTGAGAAAGCTGACTAGCAGAGTTTATACTAGATAAGTCACATCAGCCCATTCAAGGACACTTCTGTGGACTGGATGCCAGAGAGGAGTATAGGCTCTGGAACAGGAGCTTTGGCAATTTGAATACTATTTAAAAAAAAANGCACAAAAAAACCAACTCACAACTTACCACTTTGCCGCCTTCTTTCAAGTGTTGATTTAGTACTTTCAATGATTCTTTTGATCAGTGATCCAAAACATACACTAAAAAGCAAGCGGTAGCTAGGAAGTGTAGTAAAGGGACAGAGGCCTTGGAAGTATTAGACAAATATCTTTCCACACAAAACACATTTTTCCATAGAAATGAAGGGATGTGATCTGAAGAGAAATGCTACAGTCAGCACAACACATCAGTCTATTTGCTAAGTCTCAAAGAACAGCATCAGCACTCCAGCCCAAACAAGTGAAATGAAAACACCATCATCCAGTTCTACAGAAAAATATCAAATTGAGGGGGGCAGGAGGGGGATGGGAGGAGAAGGGAAGAACATCTTTTGCAAATAACAGAAAAGATTAATAACCATCTTTGGCTTTCCAAGCTCTCTAGCTTCTAAGAACAAGCACTAGAAAGAAAAATATTTTGCTGCTTAATTGCTGGGTAACCTAAAAAACAGAGTCACTGGAATTGTTTTTTCCTAAATAACAACAACAAAAAGAGAGGTGTTTGTAAGGCAACATTAATATCTTGATATATATGAGAAAACAAAGAAATTAGGATACTGGAAAATTATTACAATGAGCATAGGAGAGACTGTCATGCACTGAAGCTTCTTTGCGAAAGTTTTTACAACAACAAACATTTTCTCCTGTGATCTTTCAGTAGCCTAATTTTCACAGCTTGACACTGAGCAAGCTCCAGTCTCCGAGCATGTTCAATGCAGAAGTGGGATTTTCCTTGGAGAAAGGTTGGGCTGTGTCCCTCAGCACCGTCCTCTGGAGTCCGCCTTTGCACAACACAATAGTCACATCCCTGAACCACTTTGGGTTGGCTTCTAGGTTGGGGGTAATGGGAAACAATCAGCCAAGCACAAGCAGGTTAGCAGGGGTGCCAGTGTGCCAGAATGGCCAATATTGTCTTAAGCATATGAATTTGGGAATACTAAGAGTACAGATGAACAATGTTGTCATATTTCCAGAGAACAATTGCTACTGAGTTGATATGCACGTTGGTAACATCAATCTGCAGAGCCAGTTTACAGAGTAAAGAGGATAATAATTTTTATCATTTCATAATAAAAGCAAACCTGAACTTACTTTATCAATATTCAAAGTTTCATATTTTATATCACTTTACATTAACTTAACTTTATTAACTCCACTAAGAGTGGAGTGACAGTTTGTTTAGAAAAAGAATCTGATTTATAAGATAGAAATAACACTGGTTTTGTTCAAAAAATGAAGTTTTAAAAGTGACACTGGAACAGTACATAAAATACGATAATAAGTCCCAGTTTGATGCCCGTTATCCTTGCATTGTATTTTCCATGGAGGCAACATCGAGCAGTAAAGGGAAGAAGTGAAAGGACGCCTATCAAAAGCCCTAACTTCTGCCCTTCCCAGGCCACTGACCTTATGTGATGCCATGTGCAAGAGCATTTAACCTTTTAACATCCTGAGAAGAAATTTACTATCACTAATGGGTTCCTAAATATTTGTCCTCATACATTTCATTCAGCGCACAGTCATTGCTGACAGCCCGGTTTGTGGCTTGTTTTCATTTTTAGGATAAAAAAAACATAATGAAGAAATGTAACATATTAGAGGTGATAACAGCAACAATCACTTAAAAAATGTTTTTACTTTGAGTTCCACATTGCATCGCTTGTATCCTTCAGTTTAGTATTCCACTTAAATATACGTTACGGCTTTTCTAGATTCTAATTCATTTATTTTGAGGAGGATAAAAAGTATTGAAGCTTCCAAACTCAGTTTTGAGTACCTCTACAAATGTACCTTTTAAGTAACTTTCCCCCTTGAAGTTTGCTCTTTAAAGTCAGAAAGACCATATAACCTATTAGAATATAAAGTGGGGAATAAACTGAATAGAGTAACTGCCAGCTAGAGTATTCCAGGAATTAAATAAATGAAAATGTTTCTTTCTGAATGCCTTTCAAGTAAATTCCATGCAGCAGAAAGATATCAAAAGAGAATGCATTTGTTGAAAATTCTGCTAGCTGTCATCTAACAAGTTTGTAAATCATTATAAATTTGCCAGTTAAAAAGAATTTGACGTTGGCAGAGTCCCAGGTACTATTAACGAGGCAATCCATAACACTTGGGGAGGGGAAAAAAAAAAAAAAAAAAGACAACAAACAAAAAACCCCCAACAAACTCAGCATAAATCACGCCCAGGTTTGCATTCTTTAAAAGAAGATTTAACCAGGGTTTGTATGCACAGATATAGTCTGATCTGGTTTTCCTACTGTAATACAGTATTTGCATAAAATACAACCTAAATAACAGTCACTATAGAATACCTACTAAATCTCTTCCCTTCCCCTGCATTTCAACCTCTACATAGCAACCAGTGTCCTCTAAGCCTTCCACTAAAAGACATACATTTCAGTAAACAACACACATAGAAAAATTTTGGAGTAGCGAGTTTGGTTGCTCTCAATGGAATTGGTAATAATCCATATTCTGCTCTCCCAGGTCACCCCCCAACACATATTTGCCAAGCAGATCCCACACGATGAGTGTCCATCCTTTCCTTTGTAAAGCTTGTGGTGCGTATACTGCTACCAAGATAACCTACAGAAAGCAGCCATATAATGTAATATGGCTGACAGCACCCACCACACAAAATCCTAATGAAGAAGACATCCACATACATCTCTGGGTGGCGGAAGTTTCTAAGCATGTTCTCAACATGCTGCAAAAATGCTACACGTAGAAGTCTGATATGGGGCCAAATGCTGTCAAACAGCTGTTTCAGATGCTGCTGTCAACCTGAGAGGAAGCTGTGGTTGTCAAACCATGCTAGAGGGGCATCCAAACCCTCAGAAACAGGGGTTGGTTAACTTCACAGCATCCCTGTTCTTGGCATTCTTCTCTTTTTTGAGGTGGTGGGGAAGCAGTTTAAAGATGTGCAGCTCCAAAAAAAAAAAGCACCAAACGATCAAATAGGAAGTTTCAAAGACTTCTGTCATCAAAAGAGTTAATCTACCCTTTGAAGAAGTTAATCTACCCTTACACAAGAACCACAGGATATGTTTATGGCAAGATCTTTCTCCTTCAGCTTTCCTTCTCTTTCTAAAACGTACCCATGACTGTGAATCATCGTGCACTCTCTAAAGTCCTCATGATTCCACACCGTTACCGTACAACCATGTGAACTACCAAGTGTGTTTGTACATATTTCAGGCCGAACCCTGAGTTATTACAGCACACTAAGGAGAACTTCGACCTGTGAAGCAGAAACAATTTGACAGGACGCAGAAGAGGGAGGGCAGTGAACATTTCCTCCCACCACCCCCCACTGCACATTAAGACTGCATCTGCCCCTGTGATGTATATGAAAATATGTCATCTCCTTCCAAACTGACGTTGCCTTATCATTTTACTACATCTTTTCTGAAAACAGAAGTTTACTATATTCTGGAATATACAGCTATTGTCTTTAAGATGACAAAAATACTGCAAATATGTGCAGGGGCGGGGGGGTGGTGTGAATCTTAGGAAAACATAGCTGAACTTTAAGGGAAGACACTTAAAAGGTAAGTGACTGGATACGACTAACCATGGCTGTTATTTTTAATAACAGTTTCCCTATTCAGCTACATGGGGGTGGGTGGGTGTGCCTCTACCTCTGTGTGTTCTTAATTCTTCATTTAAAAAGTGCAAATAATCTAGAAAAACTTTGTGTTCTTTTTTAGGGCATGGCTTTTTCCATCATTAACTCCGAATGTCGCTGGGGCAAGTTTCCAATGCTGTTCCCCTTCAAAATGCTGTGATTACAACAGATCTCAAACGTTTCTGAATTTTTAAGGTGAGCAGATGATTCAAACCATCTCAGATTTTGGCTTTCTGCTGTTAAATAACAGTTTGGTGAGCGGACAGTGGTTTCTTATGTGCTCCCAGCCGTAAAACAACGAAAATAAGTGACTGTTATTTGCTGTGGACAAGCTGAGTTTCTTGAAAGCGATACAAAGCTCAGAGAGCTGAAAGTGCATTACAGGAGTCAGTGGAGCTCTCAGGCAATGGATCTCAAGGTCGTTTGGCCCTGTGCCTCGGAAGGCAACCCAAGAAAGCCTGAGAAGATTGCCTCAGAAGTATATAATTAAGTGATAACATCATTGCCCCTGTGTTCTGCAAAGCGGTAGTCCAATTCACTTGTGATAAACTACTTGTTCTCCAGCCTCATAACTCAGCCACTGAACATTCAATTATTCTATCATGAAACAAATGGGCAATGATATTATTGTTGTTATAATTCCTATACCAAAAAAAAAAGAAAAAAAAGCTAAACTTGCTAAGTGAAAACAACTCATTACCCCTCAATTCATGTTAAAATGGTAGCAGGAAAGCAGGTGGGTAAGTCATTTCAGTCAAGTACCTTGGAAACTGATGGCAGTAGTAGCGATACATACCTCAATACAGTCTTGTGTAAATTACAGAAGATAACAAAAAATTATCACTTTTCAAAGCTTTCTTGACCTTTCTTCCAACAGAAATTGGGCCACTCTGAAGACAATACTCCCACAGCAGCTTTTCTGCATCCCTAGGAGTATCTCATTTAACTAGGCTTGAGCAAAACTGCAGAGCTGGTGCTTGAGACTGTGGCTGTGTTACCTCAACTTTGCCCTTCTGTATAAAATGCAACATATCCTGACACAACTTACAGCAGGGTCACAACAATAAGATTTTAATTGGAACAGAGGGAAAAAGCAAATCTTCTTAAAGACAGCACCACCTGATCTTTGTCCCCATATTGTCTTCCTAAGGTCCTTCTTCTGTAAGGAGGACATGCACACTTTCCATGCATATACAGGATGTCATTTCTTTACTATTTCTAGATAGTTATCTGGTAGCCTGTTGGTACTGCAATTCTCAATACATGAAATATAAAATGATGCACAAACTAGTAACACCGATGGTACCAAACCTCAGCAGCCTCATCTCAGTGTCCCAAGCTGTGTGGTGTGCATAACTTCTGTGTGCCCTGAGAGATTACGTTTGGGTAGTCTTCTACGAAAGCTAAGAAAATGGATGGCAGCCTAGGGCTGAGTTTCACTCTCAGCCTCTACTTGGGTTATTTAGAGAGTAAGAGGTGAAGCAGAGCACAGAGAAATTTCCAGTTCCACCCCAAACAACACACTGGATATTACTTCTAAAGATTTTATAGTCTCATTGTGCTATTTGCTAGTACCATAGCTTGCTTTCTCTATCAATATCATGAAAAAGCACCCCCAGAGCCCCAAAAGAGAACTAGAGAAATCACCATCTTGAGTTCAACACGTAAGCCAACCTAAGTTATCACAGACCCAAAATGATATGCAGATATTGAATTTTCTCTCACAACTCCAAAATTGCTCTGATCAATAGCAATGTGAGGCTGGGGTATGAAATTCTCCTTACATGAGCCAACACAGTTTGCAGCGCCTATAAGTCCCACGAGAATCACAGAATCTTAGTGGTTGGAAGGGACCTCTGAGATCATCGAGTCCAACCACATTAAAAAAAAAAAATGTTTTTTTTAGCTGTCCACTAACACAGAAAAAATCTTAATGGCAAAACCTGATGTGGTCCTTATTCTCTATGTAAAGCAAGGAGAACGATTTCCACAGTAGATTTCCCCAAGAATTGTGTGAGGACAATATCCAACACCATAAAAAACGTACAGCATTCATTGAACTGTCAGGATATGGTTTGCCTTCCCCAGCAGCAACGTGGGCTCTGAAGAAGCCCTGACCCCCCCACCTCCATTCCTGCTGCTCACTACCATGGCCAAGGCCCTCCCATCAGCTGTGCCACCCCTGGCCACTCTTTGGCAGACCACACAGTCACCTGAATCCCTTCCCACAGCCTTATCTTGGGTCTTGGACCACTTTCTGGCCTCGATTTCCACAGGTGGTCTCACAGACCATTGTGTTTTTGCGCAAGTGGTAAGGGACCCAAGACAGGAAAAGTAAAAAATCCAGCGGAGAAGAAGGTATATAAATCTCCACCACAGTTATCTCTTTCAAGAAGTTGGGCATTACATACTGGCTTTTCAGCACAACTCTGATCTCATCAGAACTGAGACAATGCCAGTGAAAGCTAAGTAAATATTTAGCACAATTCTTGTCAAGTTCTAAACGTTTAAAACAAAGTTCCAAATTTGGAGTCTTAATGGTTGGCAATATTCCTCAGAGTAAAATTTGATATATTTGCAAAAGTGCCTAGGAGACTAAGGGCCAGAATCTGACACTGAAAAGTAGCGACTGGCCCTTTAGAGTGGTGTTTATTCTAAAATTTCTTTAAGTGGATAATTATTTGGGTGAGAAAATCCTACCAGGATGAGACAATGTAGCTTTCAAAGATATTTTTTCCTTTTAGTTTGGGCATTTTGTGTTTGTTGTCAAGTTTGAATGCAAAACAGTAACATGCAGGGGGAAATAAAACACCTCAAGTCTCTCTACGTAACATCACACCGATTCTGTAGAAAAATATAAACACCACACCAGCCTCACATTCTTGTTGCAGGCAGAGATCTAAAAATAGCTAATGCCTCCATGCATTTTACAAACCAGGAAATATTTATGTGAAATATGGGCTGTGAAAGAAGATGAAATAAGAACGTATTAAAGCTGGAAACAGAACAAGAATGTACTTCATGAACACGTGGAAAAGCATAGTGAGTTTCTAAGCTCAGCCCGTCACTGGATGATATTTTAAAAATGATTTATTGTCATGATTGATAAAGGTCATAGCATACCCATTTCTAACATTTCAGCCCTCGCTTAGTCTGTGAAGCTTTGGTGCCACAACACAGGTTTTATCACCAGAGATTTACATGTGGAATCTCACAAATTCAGAGCAAGGCAGCAAAACTACATATTTTTTTTAAATCAGCAATATCATCTCCTTAAAAGCCACAAGCCCTCATCTAACAGGTAACTAGCACCAAAACCCCACTGCAGTCACAGCTGCTTGTCTGTACTGTGTAGCAGATGAACTCTGCAGCCCTGCTTGGTCTGTCACTAGAACAACTGGAGTCACTGGGTACAACTGGACTGTGCCATGACTCCTTGACCACCCACTAGCCCACATTTCATTCCCAAGGAAACCACACTACAGGGAGGGGAACACAGTCCAGGTAGGACGCACATGTCTAGGTAGGCCCCAGGTTTCCAGGTCCATGTAGGACCCATATGTCCAAGTCCAACCCAGGTCTCCAGGTCCAGGTAAGACCCATAGATCAAGGTAGGATCCAGGTCTCCCAGTTCATGTAGGACCCATGTGTCCAGGCAGGTCCTAGGTCTCCAGGTTCCAAGTGTTTGGAAACAACACTGGGGCCCTGCACTTCAGCTATAGGCTCTATTTTTTGTGTTGAAGGCCAGCTACACCCCAGGTTTAACCCCACAACACCCACACAGTCACAGTGTCGTGATTTCAAACTCTACTGCCTAGGACTTCTGCAGTGGGGGTGAGGTGAAAGAGAGACGGTGCAAGGCTCCTTCTGGATTTTAGCAAGAAAACTCAGCAAAAATTGGATTGATAAAAGAACTGGTTTGATAAAATCGAAAACAAAAAGAAAAAAAGAAGAATAGAGATAGCAAGTAAGCCTTGTAACTTTTCAGATGCTGGGAACCCTACATTTTTGTGGCACAGGGCAGACCCCGGATGGATTTTCCCAGACCACAGATGTCAACTGTGGAGAGAGGTTCCTCCTTTTTGGTCATTTGAGCTACTGTATAATTTTCTTACAAGAAAACAACCCTCTTCATCATTTCTGCTGTCAAACAGGAAGGATGTTGGCTTGAGAACTCATTGCTGCACAGTCAGATAAAGGCAAGGCCAGGCAGGTGGCTGTGAGTGGGAGCTGCCCACAGGCTCCTCTGCTGCCACAAGCAGGTTGAGGTGATCCAGCAGCCAAGGGGTCCAAGCAGCACCGCACAGCCTGAAGGCCAGGCTGGACAGGCAGGGTAACACAGCAGAGCAACACAGCAGAGCATGGGCCTGCACCTACCCAGGGTACCTGTTTTT